>JAOEHI010052831.1:0-63321 GCA_025447815.1 Percopsis transmontana | reverse complement strand
GTGTGTGTGTGTGTGTGTGTGTGTGTGTGGGTGTGCGTGCGTGCGTGTAACTGTCTGTTTGTGAGTGTGTGTATGGGTAAGTATGTAAGTAATTTCAGTTAATAACTCCCTATTGCAAAACTGGCAGCTGAAAATAAAAATAATTTTTTGTGTGTTTCCCTTTTATGTATGAGTGTCTGCATGTCCCTATTCTCCTTCTCTCTGGTTTACTTGCATCAGGTTGGCTTAATACTCGTCTGACAGCTTAAACTAACTCCCAGCTCTATAAATTACAAGTTAATTTTGTGTCTCTCCTATTATGCATGCATGAGGAAAATAGGATTGCATCAGTTGAAACGGGCCCATGTGCATTCATGAGACCTGAGAGTCTGTACAGTATGTGTGATTAAAGGCTATAGATCGCGTGTGTGTCTGTGTGTGTTTGTGTTTGTGTGTAAGCATGCATGACAAAGTAAAGAGTACCCATGTGCATTTGAACGATACATACAAGTGTATGCGTGAGTGCAGTGGATTAGATTACACTGTGAATGCATGTTGAACAGTCGGTCAATTTCCTGCCACACGTTCAATTTCCCCCATGACAAATTCCTTGATTTCCTCCTAACACACCCCTGCTGCATTACTGGTCACAGGCATTATGAGCCCTTCCATATTGTGTCGGCCAGAGCCTGGGAAGGTCTGCAGAGATTTGTGAGAGCATGCGGCGGAGGAAGAGAGACACTTAAAAATACAGATGGCGAAATCCCATTGATATGGAGATATAAATGCAGAAAAGGGAGGAAATAGACACATCAACCCATAGATTGATAGTCTAAATATCTTGGCATACAAGTACAATAGTCCTGTGGGGCAGGACATTCTAGTGCTCTAGGTGTTCATCTCCCAGTTGGAGGTCGAGTTGGCCTACCTGTTTTGAATCCTTGATCAAACTGCCTAACCCCTATTGGCCCTTAATTGTACGCATTTATAAGTCGCTCTGAATGAAAACCTTGTTTTCATTCAATTAAGTCTGCATAATCTCTATGGTGTGCTATGGTGTATGTTAGGGTCGCATCTTAAAATAGAGTAAACCAAATGCAGTATCACTGTACTTTAAAATCCTTGTTTGTGCTTAAAAAAATTGTTTATCACTACAGTTTATACATTCTGCCACAACGTCTCCATCCTTCATGTTCCATGAAACCCTTGTCTGTGAAGCACGAGAGAATGAATGGTAGAGAGGCATCTGCTATCGGCCTGGAGCGGCCATATTGTTGAGAGAAGCTGAGGAGGTTTAGTTCAAGTGTGAAATCCATATTGAAGCCTGTTGGTTGTGCTCAGCTTGTGTGTGTGTGTGTGCGTGTGTGTGTGTGTGTGTGTGTGCCTCCCAGTGCGTGGATCTCCGTGTGCATCAGTAATTTGAGTGTATACTCCCTTGCGTGAATGTGTGTGTGCGTGTGTGTGTGTGTGCTTTTGTCTGTTGTTGTTTGTGAATGTGTCTGTATAGTATATGTATGATTGTCAATGGTGTTGTTTGCTTCTGGATGTGTGCACTTCTTTTCACATGTGTATGTTTATGTATGCATATTTTTTGTCCACTTTTTGCCTATGTGCAAGTACATTTGTATGCCCGTGTGCATGTGTGCATACTGTTTATCTGTGAAACTCTTACACTTACTCTTACACGCTATATAAAAATGCATGTGTGAACTCTTTGCTTGGATGTTTGCTACACAGCTGTGTGTGTGTGGTTTGATTCAGTCAATCCCCACATTGCAAAACTGGTAGCTGAAGCAAAAAAAACAGCCAGCCAAAAATGTAGTGAAAATATTCCATATTGAACTTATCTCGGGCTGCCATATTTCCCCAAGACGAGAAGCAATTTGTTTTAATTGCCTTTACTTAGAGGTAATATGGCCTCAAACTGGTAAACTGTAATGAAACATGAGAATGCTTATTGACCTCTGAGATGATGTTAAAATAATCACAAAATGGAGTAGTCAAAACTGGAAAGTTTCCTTCAGATGTTAGCTGCACAGCATATACTGTAGTCTGTGTGTGTGTGCGTGCACGCGTCAAATATTTTGCTATAGGAAATAACCATCAGGAAGGTAACATAATGAACAAGGTCCACCATATTTAATACAAAACATACCACTTTAATTGAATTCATTGGGCCATGATTAAGCTAGCATCTCATAATATTCAGTTAACTCCTTGATAATGAAGAAAACCTTTTGAGAATTGGAGTAGAAGTAAATGATGCTGGTAAATGATTTGTCATTTTGATTAAAGTTAATTAATGAGGTTCCTTCTTGAGGGTGAGGTCCTTATTGTGGACACAACAAGCAGGTATAACGGTTGTTTACTCCTCTCAGCCCTGTGGACAAAGCATCTTCTTCTAGACAGTGACCAATCAGGGAGTCTAGCATCTAACTACTCTAATGTCACTGAGAATGGACACCGCACTGTTTTACAATCCAGTCCAATCGTATTCAATCTACTGTATTTAAATAAAGAAATCACAAGAGAGAAAAGAAAACTTCTCTTGCAGGGAGAAATTGTTTGGCACCTTTGTCCCAAAAAAGCAAGATACGGTGGTGTAGTCTTGCACCCTGCCAGGTTTTTAGCTCCAGAGTCTAGAGAACTCCAAAAGACCTCACCTGTCTTGGCGCAGAACCCCACCTTTCCAAGAAATTGTTTGAACCCATGGGTCAAGCCACAGGACCCACACCTCCCAGCATCAAATCTGAAACTGTGTGGGTCGGGCATTACTCTTTTTCAAGGGGTACTTATGGCTTTTGGAATAAACCTGAACCCCTCAAGGTCTTCCTCGCAATATAAAAACGTTCTGGAAAACTTTTTTAACTCATTATTGATGATGTTATGATTGATGTAGTTATTGACAACTAAGTGGTCAATAATAATTGTATAATATACCAGGCAATTCTTAATCAAGGACGAAATTGCAGCTATATGGTCTTCCATGAACCTGCTGATAGATCTGCCGCAGTTTGCGAAGCAGCAATTGGTTGCTATGCTATTTTTCGTATTAACCAGGCTGGGAGTTAAATGTCTTAAATGTGGTCTTCTGAGGACTAGAATTCTAGAATTCCACAATAGAGGACTACACAATTGTATTTCATATCAGTACTTGGAACTATTTTAAGCTCACGTGAAGAGAAATCTAAGTAGTAAAAAAAATCAGCAAAGAGGAAAGAAAGCCAGAAGTCCAGAAGAAATGGCTGGAAATCGGATTAGGAATGATCTTTGAGTCAAATCAACAGCGAGATAAAGGAGATGTCAAATGTAAAGCACACTCCCTCCCTCTCTATTGGCCATTTTTTTTATAGTGGCTTGCTAATGCACCGGAGACCCAGGCGGGTTCCTTCAATGGGCTTGTTTGAGTAAAATGCATGTACACACACACAGCACACACACACACACACACACACACACACACACACTGAGGTATACACATATGCACACATAATGATACTGTACATGCTATACACATAACACTCTGACACACACAGTACCCCTCCACAGACGCACACACCCAAAGGCTAAGGATTATGAATATATATATATATATATATATATATATATATAATAACAACAGATTTGTCAGACAATGACTTCCATGCTGCAGGCCATATTCAACTGCTGTTCCAATCTGACTTTTGTGTGAGAGGCTTTAGAAGGCTTTATGCTGAAACGAGAGGCAGGAGGGATTCTCAGGGGGCTGTGACACACCTATTAAGAATACAATCCCCAACACACACACACACACACACACACACACACACACACATTCAGTACTGTGGTCTCCGCCTGTAATACAGATTGATTGTATTGTACTCTGATGCAGTGCTGCTCTTTCTTATAATTGTGCGTGGAACACGAAAGCACCAACTAGATTTCGGGTGACGGCTTCTCAAGGGTGGACTAGGCCCACCCCAGTTTATTGAGTAGCACTGGAAACACACACTGATTTATGTCTTAGAGCGTCGGGGGACCGCCGCTTGCATTTCAAATGTAACTGCAGCTAGAGAGCACGCACATAACCACTGTGCTTGCTCGCTTACAGCTACAGTGAACGGATGGGTGGACCAGACTTATTTTCTATAATGTAGCCTCCGGTGTTGTAATGCAATCTGTGCGAGGGGTTCTAAAATGCCCTTTTAAAAGGTGATAGTTTGTTATTTTTTATGTCAAGTTCTGATGTTTTTCTACTTACCTGTGATGCAATTTAGTTAGGAACTGTTATTTCATAATTGAGCTTGCTAAATTTCTTATTACTTTCTCTGTGTATCACTTGCATTGAGCTACATTGTGCCCAGAAATCAGGACTTAATATTAAAATAACAGCTTATATGTATTGGCATATGTTTGTTTTGGATCTCTATATGGGAATGTACCATGCACTATATCTGGTGAATGACGGATTAGGATGAATATTTTATTTCAGAAAAACATCACAAATGAGTATAAAACAGAAATGGGAGGATTTTGATGTTTGGGTCAAATGGTCTTTGAGGGAATTTTTATTCTGTTGACTCGTGCCTTTGGTGGGGTGAAAAGGCCGCTGAAGCTTAATGACACTTCTGCTTACCATCGAAACCGAAAGAAATCAATCTCCATTTCCCGGGGGTTTATTTTGTCTTTGTAGAATGACCCCCCCTTGCCCATTCTGTTGTACAGAAGCACTGAATATGCAGGTTAGGTCCTCTGTAAGATGAATAATCCTATTAGGAATACGATCCAACCTGCAGCAGCATTGATTAAGTGCATTTACATGGTGTGCATTTAGCTGACACTCTTATCCCGGCTGAATTACAAGGAGTTAGCAGGCGGGTTTCACTATCTTTTTCAAGGACATGTTGACATAACACATGGCTGGTAATGGATGCAATGGCGTCAAAGCGGAGACCCCACTAGTTACTGGGTTTGTGTCTCTCATGTAATTGTATTAAATGTAATCAAACTGAAATTATAGGGCAATTTAGGACAATTTTGTCCTAGACCTCATTTTCCAATCTCTTTTAACTGTCGTTAAAATCTTTAAATCCAAATCTAATCAAAAAATTCAGTTTGGAGTTCTAAAAAGTACCTCATGTTAAGAATAATAATTTTCAATAAACCACCAGGAAAGCACAAGCACATGAACTGTAAGGGTACCGACACTCTCAGATTTAATGTTTATGTACCCAGAGAGTTACATCTCTGGAACCACATTTGTGCCTCCACTGATATTAATCTCCAATCCTTCTCCCTTTTTACATTCCCGCTGCCTAACTAAATTAAAATGCAACGCATGAGTGCACCACTCATTACAAAAAAGAAATACAATTCCCAAGATGCAACACACATAAGCACAGTGTTTGCTTGCCTGCCTAGAATTTATTAGTATACAATTTGCTTGCTTGCTTGAATGTACAAAACATGTAATTTGTATTTAATGATGTTGTTATTGTAAATAACTACATACAAGCACAATGTGTCATTTTTTTGTTCTAATAAAGAAACAGGCATCCTGGACTGCACCAATTTCTGGCTTCAGAACAGGAGAAGTGCGGACTGGAAAGTAAAGCCTAAGTGATGCAGGCCCTTACCGATCATGGTGCTTCTCCCAGATGTGTTGAATTGGCTGGTACCAGATCTGGACTCTATATAGGTCATTATATCGCTCCTCACAGATGCTCAGTTGGCCTGAGTCTCTGGTTACTGGGCAGACTTTTGTAATAAGGAAAATTGATTGTCATGGATGGAGCCGTTCCTGGACAATGTTAGCCATGTGTGAGATGATTTATCCTAACGAGATAATGGATAATGCACACATGAATACGTCCCTGCCCTGAATCAGGGAATGATTTTCAGTCACCCTTTGTTGCTTCATTTTACTAAGGGACCCAATATGTGCAGTGAAAGGGCAACCAACAGCAATATCAGTTTGTATGGTACGGTATGGAACTGTACTGATGTACCAAAAACATGGTTTTTAATGAAAACGCCACTGGTATTTTAATCTGCATTTATAGAGTTTATAAAGCTATGTTAAAGTGTAGCCCTAGGCAACACCCCCGACATTAATATCATCTGCTAGAATGTGTTATTTTATGCTATCAACCAGTGCTTCCAACACACAAAGGCTGTGAAGGCAGCACTTTCTAAATAAATTATTTCCAAAAACATGTTTTTTCACTGACAGGACACATAATAAAGCCTCGTTTGAGGTCTACAAGCTGTGGCACATACACAGAGACATGGAATAACACTCACCGCTGTCTGAGTGGTAAATAGGCTCAGTGGATGGAGTTTACACCCTTATTTTGTCGGTTATAGATTTTACTGATAAAAGCAAGGGAAAAAGGCAATTTACCTGCCCACCATTTGGGAAAATTACCCTTGCTCTTTTTTACAGACTTTATAGTCACTTTATTTCTTTCTTTGATCGACATGGCAGTGCCAGAGTATGGATATGTTCTACCGTCTGCTTCAAGAAAAGCTGTGACACATGGACTGTCTCCTTTGTCAAAGCATTCAATTGTAATGGTGCCGTATTATAGTTTTTTTTTTCCCATACTTTTGAATCAGTTTATCAGCTTATTGAACTTCTCCTGCATGTCAATAGCAGTCATACATGAACTTGGAAGTGTTTGTGTCAACTGGTGTAGCCAAGCCAAGTGAACTTTCCGAAGATAATATTTGATAGTAGGGCATACGTCCGACATTATTATACCTTCTACTAGCTCAGCATGCAATTTAACACCCAACTGCTTCAGCGGACCAGTTCTGGGGCAGTCAACAGTTAACTAGGAACGGTGACCATTTGAATAATCAATCAATCCCTGGAACAGATACATGTTATTATAAAAATATATCACAGTGCAAACCTGCTTTAGGCACATGCATAATCATATGTGCTTATCAGGGAAGATTTTTTTTATCATATCTTTCCATTTTTGTGTCAATTATACAGGAGCACTGGTGCATGACTCTGTAGGTTGATTACCATTATAAAGGCAGAGAGAGTGTACACTTCTGGAAAGAAGAATTCAGAGAGAGGCTGAATATTACATATTTTTTGAAAAGCCGGGCAATAACACGTAACATCAACGTCGTCCATATAGATCCATATCGGTGTATCCGCTGCAAGTAAAAATGTTGGCGGTATTGTTAACGGGCTGAGCTTTATAAGCACAGACAGCTATGGAATGAAAAATACATTGAGAGGTTATTGACTGGTGGAAAATATAATATGCCCGAACAGAGACAGAGAGAGATGGAGATGCTGTATTGTCTCTTAAATATTACAAGAAATCCTATGAGACATGAGGTATAGCTGATGGATGATGATTTTTCTCCAATTAGGTGCCAGCCTACACATGATTGAATTCAGGACACAGTTAATCATGACTCTCTAAACGGTAGTGCTCCCATTACAACAGTGACCAGGCGTGATTAACTCAGAGAAGGTAGGCCATTACGGCAGGGCCTTGCCTTCCCTTGGCTAATTTTTGGTCGCCAATGTGCACTGAAAAGTCAACTGTTTTAAAAACAATATTCAGGGATTCTTAGTCGTCAGTACAGGCATGTGTGGAATTTATATGAATTGTTTAGGATTGTTATTTATTTCATTTCTGCAGCAGTTGCTGCCCATGTGTCTTGTATGGAAAAGACCGATATATTTAAAGAAAATATTTGTTGGAGGCATACATTTTCATACGAAGGCACACCACACTAGAACATCTGTGCATGGCAAAAACACATTTTCATATAGAATTTCAGATAATTTCCGATTTTTTTTTTGTTTTGGAAAAATCATTTAATTGTCCTGTGTGCTCAAATGGCACCATAATTATGGTAATGGAGGAAGCTGTAATTTAAAGGCTTGCCAACTTTGCAGTAATGAGGCTCCACGTTTCTGCCATCAACATATTGGAGTAGCAAATATATCAGCATTGTCCTGATTGAGAGAGAGAGAGAGAGTGATAGAGAGAGAGGTAGGGAAAAAAAGGAGATAGAGAGAGAACGACGAAGGGACGGGAAGACAGAACAGATACAATTACAGACATAAAGATGCCTAAAGGAAGACACGGAGTGACAAGAGGGTGATGCCTTGGCTTGTCAAAGCACAGGTTAAAACATGCAGATGAGACACAACGATGCACAGACAGCAGGACTGAGGGAAAGACAGATACACTATAGCAGGAGGAGATATGAGAGGAGACATGCGACCAGATGGTCTAATGATCACAGGAAACATTACAGCTGGCTACCACACACCACATTAACGACACTAGTCATTTTAGAGCTCTGACAAGAGCCTGTGTGTGTGTGTGTGTGTGTGTGTGTGTGTGTGTGTGTGTGCTTCAGAGAGAGGGAGAGACAGAGACATATTTAACTGGACGTCCTCATAATTAAGATATTACGAGTAATTAATTTTTGTCTTTCAGGCCAACTGGTTAGTGTAGTTTTAGGAGCTGTGATTAGTTCCAGGAACTATTGTGGTGATGTAGCTCAACACAAAGTAGTATTGAAAATGGCCGTTGATTTGCATTATGTAAGAAGAATATTAGCAACACCATTTCCTTCGGGGCCATTTGATGACTGTGATGACAGCCATTTGTGGATTTGTGTGCATGTGAAAGAGAAAAGTTTAACTGTAACATTAATACCAATTGTTCTCTTTCTTTCTATGTTTCTCTCTCTCTCTCTTTCTTTCTCTCTCTCTCTCTCTCTCTCTCTGAGACACACACACGTCTATTCATGTACAGTATATTGGTTTGACACTTGTCTAGGAGAGATAGGGAGAAAATGGCTGCCTCTGCGTTGCCCAGTATGGGAGCTGATAAACCTGCTGCCCCAAAACATGAATATTCAACACCAGGCCAATTCCAGTACATGGATGCCAAAGTTGTCTAGAAAAGATAGTATGTTTTTTTCCCCTTCCCTGTGTGAATATGGGCACTTTATCTGTCTTTCCTGCTCTCTCCCTTTTAACCCATCTCCCTTGCTCCCTATTTGCTATCACTGTGTCTTTATTCTTTAGTCTCTGTCAGACTATCTCTCTCTGTTCTATAGATAGACAGTAAATGCTATGGGGAGATTTTGATGGTAATCTGTCTATGTAGACAGACATGCTACCGCCCACCCTTATCTCTCCAGCTGGAGCTAATGTACGGAAAGACATGCGCCCTATGGACATGTACATACACTACTTGTCCATCTCTCTCTCTCTCTCTCTCTTTCCATTGTGTCTGGTGTTTCTCTCTCTCCATCCATCAGTCTTTATCCATTTTCCTCTTGCCTCTCATCTTCACCTGCATCTCTCCATGTATCTCTCTCTCTTGCTCTCGTGGGTCTATTCGAAGGATGGGCTCCTATGGTGAACATATAATTAGAAAGCAGTGAACTGTGACTCCAACATGGAGGTTCTCTACCTCGCTGTTTGGGTGGTGGCTGTAAAACATCTTCATGATTTAGTATAGCACGCCGTTCTGAAATGGCTGTTTGGTACACTCCATTTAAAAGGCCTTAAATAGAAAAAAAAACAATACAAGGGGAAGGACAGAGAAAGGCTTAAGGGAATGAGGCGCAACGGATAAATAGATTGATACAGATGGGTTAAGAGGGACAGGAAGACAAGGAAAAAGAGAGAACCATAGCTGTCAAAGCCATTGTTTACACAACATTGAGTTGTAACATATTGCACAAGGAATGTTGTCTATTAAGTAATTGTCTTAAACCTTTAATAATTCAACTAATTTTATGATATACGCAGTTTTAGTACTATACAATCATACATGTGTAGGTCTATGGTGATGTCTAGATACAGAGCTAACAGTTTGTCATGGTCTGACTTTAGCTAACCCTGTCACCATACAGTTCCATTATGATGTCATGATGGGACTGGCTAATTGATGCCTGAACTGGCGGCGTATTATCATATTAGGAAAGAACAGGTATGCCTTTGACAGCAATTTGTACGCGTGCGTGCGTACGTACATTCGATATAGGCTACACAAGGGCACATAAAGGCATCCACTGTTGTACACAGAGACTCATTTTTTTCTTCATTTTTTTATTAGCCGTTCCTTTCGGCTATAGCAGGAAATGAATGTCCGACAGTTGAGGCTGTTAATTAGTATTTATGGCTCTGGATGACCATTGAATCGTTAGATTGGCCCTCACATCAAAGTAACCAGGGTATGGAAATACAATCTCTCTCCCTGATGCTGTGCCAAAACAATGACGGTGGTTTGTAATTTAGATTTTATGTGGGCAGTTTTGTAATAAGAATATAAATAGCATTAATTCCTTTGAGGGATAATTGTTAGTCCCCTTGAATAATATGTGGATGTGTGTGTGAGAGAGAGACTTTTACTACACTTGTAGGTCCATAAGTCCTCATAATCATAGTGTTGTGAAAAATCAATTCAGAGGACATTTTGTCTTTTAAGTGTGTAAAATTGAAAAGGTTTCCAGTTTCCATTGGCGTATAAGCATTCTGCGTACAACACGTTGTGTGCCTAAATCCGACCCGCAGGCAGATGTCTACTGAAACTCATCGTGGAAGTTTCCCGTGCATCTGTCCATAAACACAACTTCATAACCCTGCGGATCGGTGCAGAAAGTTGAACATAAATACATCAGCGGCCATGACCCAGACAGCAGCTTAGTGTCAGTGCAGAGGCAATACACTTGATTTGACTGCAGTTCCCCCCCTCTAATTAACAGTCGGTGCTCTTTGTCAGGATTGTAAAATGTTCCATGGCTGTAATGCCAAGAAAACGTCGCACTGTGTAATGTTAAAATCCATGGGAATTGGTGAATTAAGAAAAATATGTTCATTTTCTATGGCTGTGAGTGTGTGTCAGTTTCAATATGTGCTGGGGGAACCTGGGAGCTCTGCAGAGAGACCTCAAGTCAACCCCTGCACTACAATTAGAACTACTACAATACAAAGAAGATTTGTACAATTAGTACAAAAGTATTTAGGAGCAGATAGGGGTTAGACATCCTGCTCAAGGATGCTTACAGGAGGGCATATAGCTTGAATCCATGACCTTTTCAGCTGTCACTAGACTGCCCTGTTGTATTTCATTTCTATAGGCACAACTAAATGTAAAACATTAAAGATTAGATACAATAGGACAATTGTATTCATGATAATATAGTAAGCTCACCTTATTGATTCTAAAAAGACTAATTCAGTATACTGTATCCTAGACTGAATTAGTCTGACATGTCTATTTTGCACTAGCAGGAAAATAAATTCAGGAAATTCAGGAAAATAAATTCATTTTGACCATTGTGGAGAATTAGATGGTCTTAAACTCTGTTACTTTTTTGGCCTTTGTTAGTATTTCATTTCTTCAGTATTGATTAAGTATTAAGAGTTAAGTTAATTTTACTGACAATGAGGGAATATATATTGCAGATTTATAAAAGCAACCCTATCGCATAGTATCAATGCAACATATACATGACAAGAATAAAAATAACTTTATGCAAAACATAACAAATGCAAAAAGTTGTTAAAACAAAAAACTGGGCTCCGATAGTCCTTATATTTGGGCATCTGTATCTGCCACCAGATGGGAGCTGCTGAATCTCGTGGTTTGTGGATGTGCCTATGACTTTCCTGGTTGCCATTTTGGTCTAATCAAGTACAGTTGAGCTAGGTTTTTGTTTTGCTGACCTATGTCCCGACGATCTTATCAAGCCTGTGCTTGTATATGAGCCTTGCGTCAACATACCAACAGATCAGAAAGCAGGTCTATCTCTCCCTCTCACACACACATCTAACATTTTGTTATTTCTCTGTCAATATTTCTCCATCCCATTTCCTCCCCACCAACCTCCCTCCCCCATCTATCTCCCTCTATCGCTCAAGTTAAGCTAGGCTAGGCTAAACCTGTATAATTACTGCTTTAGCAGAGTGTGGCTAACAGCTCCAACCTGTTCCCACAAAGACAAACCAGTCAATCAATGCTCATCAACACACATGTTACCCCCCCACGCCACCTAAACACACACACACATATCGGTAAACACCACTGTTTACACATGCACACACATACACAAATCACTCACAGCTCAAATCACCTGCCTGCCAATCTTCTAATTATGTTTTGTCCAAGCGTACTTTTCCCTGGCCAAACAAAGTGTGTGAGTGCGCCAGTGTGCGTGCGTGTGTGTTTCGTCGTAAGGCCTGCTAGGTCTGACAGGTAAAGATAAGGTGTTTTTTATCTTATCGCTTCAAGCCAACCCCCTCTAAACCCCAACAAACCTCGGGTGTCGCCACGCGCTAGATTTTCTCCAAGCATCCCCTCATTTTCATATCAGTTTCACATCATTTAGCGTCTGTGTCTGCCCTCGCTCCCAACCCACCACAAGTCTCCTCCCGGCTACTGACAGGTTATTAACATGTAAAGTTGCTGTTCTATTCCCACTTCATTGCTCCCTCATTCTCTGTCTCAGTGTTGTTGTTAAATCTCTTTTCTTTGCTTCTCCAGTCTCATATTGTCAGAGGTGAGGACTCGAGTCATTTCCTCACTGGACCTGACTGGATGTGTGAGGATAAATAGATTTGACGTTACAGCTTACTTTAATAACTGTAAAAGTAATATATTTGTGCAGCACATTTGTGGGAAATAATAAATGCAAAGTTTTTAAAAAGTTTTAATCAAGATATTTCTTCTGACCTGACTTGACTTTCTACATCTTGACTTGAGACTTGCGTCTCACCTCTGTACAATATACCCTTTTGTCCAGATGAGTTATTGCAATGTCCAAATAAGCATCAAAATTCCGCTCTTTTAAATTCTCTCTTCACACCTGAAATTACTTCACCTGTGAAAGTGTCATGGAACTGCAAAAGCTGTCCTTCAGTATTCGACTCTGCAACTACAGTCCCTTTATTTCTCGTATCTGTGCATAACGTGAGTAACGTTAATTTGCTCTTAAGTAAAGAGATATTTGGTTTGATGTGGAGGCGTCAACAATATTACAGTGTTGTCATATTGACATGCTGAGCTTGTAGAGGACTTTGGTCATAGCAGTCCTGGTACAATATTCAAGGTCGCGATTTATAATGCTACACTGCTAGGTTTTCTCAGGCTGACACCTCCCTATAGGGGTTTAACGGTATAGTTTCTGCTAGCCTACTAGTAAACAACTACAATCTAATGTTGCTGTTGCTGAATTGCAGCCCGCTTGTCAAATTGTTCCAAGAAGAGGAAAGTTTTGGAGCAGCTAACTGTTCACAAGCTATGCACGGGCGCATATACAGTTTCATTCCGCTTGTGTCGAATGACGCAATGATTGGCGGACTAAATTATGTGGAACAGGAGAGTCTCGGAACAAAAAAAAACATCTTGCTTGAGTAATTGAATGTGGGTCAAAGCTTGATTATTTGCAAAATCATATACTGTAGTGTGTGCAACTCCACAACTAAAAACTCCCGACTTATAACAGTCAAATGTGAGATAATGTCCAACTATTGGTCTAAAGGTTGTCTGAAAGTCATCTGATCTAAGAAAATCTAGATCTTGAAAAGATTTATCCTGGACAAATCGGATTTTGTAACTGCAAATTAACTCCTGAACAGTGAATTTATACAAACCACAAACACGTTATTATACGGCATTGTTCATAGCATTCATAAACGTCTACATGAGGAAGTGTTTTGTACCCACTTAAAAAACAATTCTGTTGATCCCCTCTCTTCTCTGGAGTTGAATGGTTTTAATTAGAGTACAATGGGAAGGATGGTTCTAATTTAGCCGTTATGATGGCTCCAGTCTGCAATGTTACCATACTTGTGACAGTTATGAGGATTTGAAACACTCATAATTTGTAATTTTTAAGTCTCCATATACTCGGTGCTAACTCGGCTTAGGGCTTTTTCTTCAGTCGTTCCCTTCCTCTGCTTGTAGTTTTTGAGCCTGTTTAATTCACGTTCTTGCAGACTCTCATCTTAAACTCTAACTCTCTCTCCCCTTCTGCGACATGTGAGAGTTTACAGGTTTACAGGCGCTAACAGTGCACTGTGGGAACATAAAAATAAATGTATGCAAAATATATACGGCCATAAACGTAAAATCCACACATTGTCTATGAATTCACTTTAACAAACGTTTACATTAGAAGATGCAAAGTGGCACTTTAACGAAGAAACACAGAGACCATTTGGCCTCTCTCGTTTACACTGTATCAGCGGTTCTCTTGGTTGATAGCTCACAACATCTCACAAAAGCTATGAACCACTTGCTTCATCAAAGGGGCATGATAGTCTAGTGGTCTAGGTGTCAGACACCCAGACGCATGGTCGTAGGTTCAAACCCCAGAGTCAGCCTACCTGTGAGCATTCTAACCCATATCTGTCCCATGTAATAGTACCTTGTAATTGTTTCTGCCGTGCAGATGTAGTCAGTGATAGTAAAGAACACCAAAATAATTCTCATTTTATTCAAGAATTAATGAATATCATAATAACATAATTAATACAGATAAGTAATACAATAAAATAAAAATAATGAATTAAATATATGTATCTTTTTACATATATAATTAATAAAAATAGGTTATTAGTTATAATAAAAATATAAGACAACTTAAATTATCATGTGACCCCCAAAACAAGAGTGTAAACCGGGTTTCTAATCGTCGTCGGTCTGAGAGAGAGGAACTGATGTCCCATTATAAAGCATATTACGAGCACTCTTTGGTCTCTCTCTTTCTCTCTCTCTCTCTCTCTCTGTTTGTCATTGTCACTCTCTCTTTATCTTGTTTGTCTCTCTTCTTATAGCCTCTATCATCTTATCTCCAGCCCCTAGCTTTCTAATAATAGCCCCGGCAGCCAGGCTGGCTTCACACTGGAGAGTGTGTACGCTGCACTCTTGAGTAAGCATTTGTAAGGGGGCGTCAGCCTAATATTCGAACCAGTGGGGTTAAATGAGGGAACGTCCCAACTTTGCCGAAAAATGTGTGCGTTTCAGTTAATGCATTCAGGATGTGATATGTTTACGCGTGATAAGGAGGGTGAAAACAATGGGTGCTGGGGCTGTAGAGGTATTTACTGTAATATGGTCTTTAAGATAGTTAAATAATGTAATTTGTATATTGCAGTATTTGATACCATGTGATAAACTCTGTGTTCTGATGAAATATATGCAATGGTGTAATCCTAAACAAAACTTTTCCAAGATAAGTAATGCACAGTACCTAAACCTTTGGTGTATATAAACTTTTGGTTTTTGCCTTAAGCATCTTCTTCTCATGGTTATTAGTTAGTTAGCTTGAAAGAGCCTGGGGAAACCTCCCATGCTGTGATATGAGCTTTGATATGTGTAACTGTAGAGGAAACTTTCCTCATCACTCAGCCCTCACACAGCATTCCTCATTTCTTCTTTATACCACTTTTCATTCAAATAGTTTTAAACCACAAATAATAATTATACATCTTTCTTTTTGTTTTCTGTCTTTCTTTCTTTTATATCTTACACACACATGCCTCGCGCACTCACACATACACACTCTATTGCATATTAGGCAGGACTGCTTAAGCATTCTTTTTCCCTATCTGCCCTGAGCGAGGCCTGCGGGGAATTGTTTTTGCTGATGTGTTTGCTACAGTATTGTCTGTGTTGTTCTGTTGGTTGGAGGTTAGTGTTATTATTATTTGAGTGTCCTTAGTATGAAATCCCGCTTTGTCATCTGGAGAGCTGCTGAAGAAGGAAAGTACAGATGGTTTCAAGGACTGAGTGGGGGAGAAAAAAGCGAGAGAGATAGAGAGCTTCTGCCCGTGTTTTGTGTCTGCTGTGTGTGTATGTGTTACGGAGAGCGATAGACAAGAGCAGCAGGCAGACTTTAACAACAAAAGGGCCTGACTTACACAGCAGTGGAGAGCGGAGTTGTGTTCTGGTCTAAAAAGGTGATGTTTCGCATCGCAGTCATGTTTCGCTATCAGCAAATTCTCTCCACCTTCAAACTCCACTTTTCCCTGTGCCTACGGGCAGGCAGCAGGCAGCCATTCTGCACATAAATAAATAGCTTCTCAATAAGTGATTCCTCCGGGGGGTGAGCAGGCAGGCCAACCTTGACTCTCCGCTGTGTTACAAAACAACGAGAGTATCGAAAACATACAATACATCCGCCATGTGTGACGCAGAGGGCTTGTGTTTGCGATTAAAATACTCAAACTATCGCGGTTTGCAGGGTCGATTGTTAGTTGGGGCGTGAAGAAAAGTTTCATGACCAAGGCTATGTTCACACTCTCAAAAGACACCCGGGCCACATGAGAAGTTGCCTGTGGTTGCATCACGGGGTCCCCTGCATCGCTGGTTCTCATTGAAAATGAATTGAGTCTGCCAAATAGGAACAACGACGGTCACCCATTGTTCAAGCGTGCAGGCTAACCTTTAATGTTCAGGAGATGTTTTTCTAATACATTCACCAGGGAAAGTTTGTCTCTCATCTGGAGTAAAGCGTCTGTGTTCTTTCTGTGTCTCATCTTGCTGCTGTTTTGACATTTTAGCAAGATATTGTGCACTGGCCATCTCTTCTGAGCTCAATGCTTATTATTTTTTGTATTTATTTATACATTTCATCCAGATGGATATACAGTGTTTTTTGTGCTCACTGATTTTGCATCGTAGTTATAGTCTATCCTATTCCATTCTGTTTAACGGTTTTGTTCTGTTTTTAATCTATTTTTCTGTTTAGTTACAATCTAACTTCTGTTTTAATCGACCCTACTATTAAATTATATACTGCTGACTCGTTGACTTGTTTTCTGTTCAGTACAATTCTATTCTGCTCTATTGTATGATTAGATGGTGTTTCAGACTGCAAACTAGAGGACTTCATCAGCATGACTGCAGTAACAGACGTTTTACAGTTTTGGCTGATTTGCGTGACAAGTTAAACTAGCGTGAAGCAGAACTGAGATGGTTACGTGTGTGTGTGTGTGTGTGTGTGTGTCTTTTCAGAATTTGTGTGTGTGACTGGGGAAATATATCTGTACAATCTGTGTGTGGTGTGTGTTATGTGTGCATGATCTGGTGTGTGTTTTATGTGCACGTGGCTTTGCATGTGTGTAGAAGGAATATTACTGCTAAGAACAAAGTGTGTGTTTTTGTATGTCTGTGAGACTGTGTGTTTCCGCATCTGGTTCTGTGTGTGTGTGTGTGTGTGTGTGTGTGCGCGCGTGTGCGTACGTGCATATCAGACAGTGTGAGAGGCGTGTAATAGCCTCACCTAAGACTGCAGACTGATGGAGGGTGGATCCAGGTGGAGAAAACAAATAACAGATGGATGGGGAGAGAGGGAGAGGGAGAGGGAGATGGCTAGATAGGAGGAGGGGGAAACATATAGAAACGGCCCATAAGAGAAGATTGGACTGGCGTGTTTTTTGACGTGGCACTGAGATCTGCATTGTACTATTCCTCAACATTGGTTTACTGGGCCCAAGTACTTTTAGGAGATAATACATTATTATGGACACAGTCTCTGACACTGACTGTTATTTTTGACAGGTCGAAGAGGAGGATTGGAAACATCTGATCCCGTCTAAGGTAAGACTATGATTATATTAATTTGTGCGCCTATTTTGTTGATTTGAGTGTCTTAGTTAAACAATAATCATCAATAATCAAATGTATTGCCATTTGCGTGTGTTGATCAAATGGAACAAGTTTTTATGGTGCTTTTTGTACTGAAATATAACCATAATTTTTTCGGCATTTAATGTCATTTTTATGAGCGGAAAGTCTTTGAAAGCCATTTTTTCCCATGTAGCATTCCTTCTGTGTTAGTCATACAGCAATTGCATGAAAATGTCCTTCAATATGAATTACCCCTTGGGGGTTTTACAAGAAACCATAGATGCTATGCTACTATGTATTAGCTTATCGCATAGAGGTATTGTGAATGGAAGGTAGCAGTACATTGCTGGACAGTGGGAATTTGGTTGGGTAATCTTTCACTTACACATAACTACAATCCATTCTTCCCCTAACGCCTTTGAGTTGGACTCACAGTAAGTATTTCCAGTATATTGATAAAAACTATAGTTTTAACACTGACAATGTCCAGCTTCAGGTTCCGTCTGGTTAGAACGGCTAGCTAGACCAACAAGACCTGATGACCAATGGACAAATGTCCCAGCAATGGTTTAGAAACTATCTGCCTCTCCTCTCAGTAGCATGTCCTCACTGTATCTGGTTGTCATGGTGACATGTGTGTGTCAGCAGTTGTGTGTGTGTGTGTGTGTCAGTAACACACACGCACACAAACACACACACCCAGAGACATTGCTAGCCGGATACAGAAACACAGAAAAGCTACGCTCACGCACTTGCACAAGAAATATGCAGACAGGGACACACACATGCAAACAGATAGCTAGATTCCTCGCGGGCCAGTGTCATGTTTTCACGCTGACAGTTCAGCACTCTAAGGTTACAGACGGGGACAGTCTAGTCGCTGCTGTGACATTCTATACACGCGCTTTGATTCACTGGGACAGGAGGGCAGTTGAAGTAGAACATGACACATTAAGAAACCTATAACTCCACAGGTCAAAATATAAATCCACAGACAATGGCATATGAGGCATATGAGGCCTGTTTGGCTTGTGTTTGACTTAAAATTAATTATTCCAATAGCATATTTGGGGGTGAAAAATGTATTTATGTTGATATTTTATGTTTATTGATTGAGAAGTACAATATTTTACGTGCAATCCTCTGTAAAATAGGCTTGACCTTTGAGAATAGAATAGAATAGAATATACTTTTCGTTTGGCAGGTGTTCAGGGAGAGGCAATTGCTAGTCATTCAATTACTCAGTGCAGATTTGAAGTACAATTTAAAGCAAGGACACATGCAGAGCTTAAGGCTCTCTCTTCCAAGGTGCAACATAATCAAATTGTTGTTATTGTGCTTTTACAATAATTGAGTTCAAGTGCAAGGGGATTTTTTATCTCCCTTTGGAAAAAAACAATTAATAATAATATTAAACAAAGCTATATAGTATACTTGAACAAGTATAGTGAATGAGAATAGAAAAATAACAATAAAGACACGGTTAATAAAGTTACATATGAAATAATGTGTTTAAGCGTGTCCCCAGTGAATCAACGGTTCCTTCTTTGCGGTTCCACCATGTTTTCCTCTCATTAAACAATCCTGGCAGGCTTAAGCAAAGACATGAGAATCAATTTGTGCACTTAGGAAAGTTTACCCAACCTGAGACGAACTAAACTAATGGGAGTTGAAATGAGTCAGATTATGGTCCTTACAATCTATTTTTTTATTATTTTATTTGTTACTTTTTTGTGGAGTGGCACACCTCCTTGATTAATGAAAATCTAAATAATTGCTTAAATTCAAATACAGCAGAACAATGATTAGTCAACTTTCTATCTTTGTGTTTCTTACATTTACCTCCTTGCCTGCTACATAAAAAAATCCAGTAGGCTTGCTGTGAAAATCTGTTCAACAGGTTAAAGGGTTCGACAACTTGACACTCAACCGTTTCCTGTTTGGCACGCAGGTCGGCAAGGCGCTTTGTAGATGACACACCGTATCATGTACCACACATACAGCGTACAGTATATCTGTTTTGAGCACCCCTGTGTCGCCTTTTCATCAGAATTAAAACACACACACACACACACACACACACACACACACACACACACACACACACACACACACACACACACACACACACAACCACATACACAGCTATTTTAGAGCACCATTTGTATTGCATGTCTGGCAAACGTTCAAACAAGAAGTAGAAATTGTACCAAAACTGACAGTACATGTACATCTGTTTACATGTACATGTTAGCACATACGTGTTTCTATGCGTTTTAATGTGTGTGGACAACACACTAGTAGGAATTTGCTAACAAGATGCTAACTCACTTGTTAACATTGCTAACAAGTGAGCGATGATGCAAGGAGAGGCATTCATTCAGACCTATTCAGCCCATGTCGACAAGGTACGATTATGCCGCTAGCCTCTACCCCTGTTAAAACACAGGCGGCGTTAGCCAAGTGCTATTGACAAGGCTACAGCGCCAGCGCGGCACCTATTTTGTTTGTACAAGATACCATTGTTGACAAGGTGTAGGTGCGAGCCAAGGAGGCGAAGGCTGCTTGCGGTGTCGCCCAGCAGCTAACACTAGGGTGGGGAACAGCATTAAAACCCAGATATCGACTCCACATGTCGCAGGGGCTAGGCGCGCTTTTGGTGTTGTTGACAAGATCCCAGCCACTTGACAAGCTGCTTGCTATTCCACAGCCAAGTTAGCGTGGCCAGGGTCACATTGACATCTGCAGTCTGCAACTTGAGCCTATCTTTCCTGCTAACACTGTGTGTGTGTGTGTGTGTGTGTGCGCGTGTGTGTGTGTGTCCATTGATGGGGGATTAGCGAGAATGTGTGAGTCTCTGGCTCCCTGGGATGGCCAAGCTAGCTGCTTGAGGTCAGTGTGTGTGTGTGTGTGTGTGTGTGTGTGCGCACCAGTGGGGGTTAGGGCTGTTTTGTAATCACAATGGAGAGGAATTTAAATGAGAGAAAAGGGGGTTCAGGGATGTTTGCAAGAAGGATGGAAGAGGCTTTGGCGCCATTGTTATTCTTCCTCTTTGTCATTCTGCCTCTCTATCTCTCTATTCCAAATCCTCCTCTCCTCATCTCTGTCCGCCACTCTCTCAGTGTTATCCCCTAAATCATCGCTTTCCCTCTGCATGGGGTCCAATGTGTTGTGGTTTATCGGTAATGTAGTGTTTATGTTCACTCTTAATTCTTCCTTCCCAAACTCAACGCCTGTCTTCAAGGCCTCCTTTGAAGTGTTGCGTACCGTACAGCCTGGGCTCAATAAAGCATTATCTCAAGTTGAAGCCTGGATGCGACGTGCAGTCGCTCAAAGCACCTTTTGTTGTGTTTCGAGACACATTCGACCACATTCACGTGTGTATGTACTGTGCATCTATGTATTTCAGTTGTGTAAAGCAGGAAATGCACACAAATCAAACAGGTGTCAGGGGGTACTATAGTTCACATAGTTTTATATCTTATCAAAAACAGGACTGTGAGACAATGCCATGTGTTTTCTGTCAATAAGATATCCAATAGAAACATCTGATTTTAACAGGAGATCTACAATGACTATCTGTTTACCATCTATTATTATTGTTTTAATAGTTCTCAAACTGTTTCTGTTGTGGAACTCCTGCCACTTCTAGAGTTATGAATGCTGACAATTATAAACAGATTCTCATCCTCCCCGCTGTGTTGTTTGAGTGAAAATATTTTTTTTCTGTCTGCATGCCCTGTTTCTCCAGCAATGTTTTTGTTTCTGACAAGGTATTTTTAGGCATTTTGAGGGGTAACTGTATCTTAGACAACACTTGTCCTTTGTGACCTTAAATTAAATGTGGGTGTTGCATTTAAGGTGGCACAAATAAATAAAGGATTTGACTCTTCGGAACCATTCCTGATTCGCATCCTCCCCTATGGCAATGCTAAGTCTGTCAGTCAGTCTGTCAGGCTGTCAGTCAGTCTGTCACTCAGTCTGTCAGTCTGTCAGTCTGTCTGTGGTGTCATTAGCCTGTCTGTGGTTAGTGTAGCCCTGCTGTTAATAGAGCCATCTCAACACAGGGACATTGATTTTAATCTCTCTCTCTCTCGCACACATGCGTTGCTGTCTCAACCCCCCCCCTTTTGTAGTGTCTCTAATTGCGATCAATTAGGAAACTTCAGAAGGCTGAAATAGGAGCTTTGACAAGGGGCATCTGCTGATCTGGCAGAGAGAGACCGCGGGGGAGGCGGGGGAGGGTGGGTGGGTGGGCGGGAAGAGGGATGAAAGAGATTGCGTTCTGGCGGATGAGATAATGCTGATTGCGTGATGATGTCACTGCGGGCACCCAGGTTTCATTAACAACCTCTGATGCCCCAGAACCTCTTGGGTAGAGCCGGGCACCGCCGCTATCAGGGTCAGGGGTCCACTTCCCTGTATATACATTTGCCAGAGGAGGAATGAGTCAGACACCAGCCCACGTGCACACACGCACACACACACACACACACACACACACAGGTTATTTGCCTGCTATTCCTAAGATTGTAGAGGCAGGAAAAAGACATTGGCCTTGGGACAAACAAGCTCTCTTATCTTGTCAACGTGGTATGTGTGTGTGTGTGTGTATGTGTGTGTGTGTGTATGCACGCGTGGGATAGAGAGGGTGTACCACAGACATAGGCGTGTGTATGTGTGTGTGTGTGAGGGTTAGACAGAGAGACAGAGATGGTGTACCACAGACGTGGGCGTGGCTACATTTGTGTGTGTATGCTCATGTACTGTACAGTATGTGTGTGTGTGGAGGAAGAGAGAGAGAGACAGTGAGAGAGGGATCAATACCGAGACGTCAGGCGGTCTGCTACTCCCAGAGAGAGAGAACAGGACACCCACAGAGAGAGAGAAGGAGAGAGAGAGAACAGGACACCCACAGGGAGGGAGGGAGGAAGAGAGAGAGAGAGAGAGAGAGAGAGAGTGAGATGAAATAGGTAGAAGCATGAAAGCGGAAGGAATGATGGGTAGACGGGGAGAGAAAGAAGGCAATATGGCGGGAGGGAAGGAGAAGAGGGAGAGAAAAATGAGAGAAAGGGATGAGGGTCACCTGTCAACCTGTGTGTGTGTGTGTGTGTGTGTGTGTGTGTGTGTGTGTGTGTGTGTGTGTGTGTGTGATAAGGAAGAGTTAGATGGAAGACATGATGGAGAGAGGCCTGGTGATAAGTTAATAGAGAGAGAGAGAAAGAGAGAGAGAGAGAGAAATGGCCAAGAATAAAAGATGGATGGAGTTATAAAAAAGAAGCCAGCTAAAAAAATTTAATTAATTAAAAAATTAAGTCGATGTGTGTCATTGTGGCTACAAATATCACTTTGAGGCCTTCAATTTAAAAGTTAGATGTGGGGAAACTGTTAATGCCAGTGGAAAGGTCACCAATATGAGCCACAAACCTGCCAACGTGTCCATCAAAAGCCAAGACTCCCATTCAACTGTCCAGCAAAAGACTCCTAAACACCTTAGAAGTAAATGTCATTTCTCCTGGGTCTCCCCACTGTGCAATATCAAATGGAGTGTAAATACATAAACATACTGTACATTGGATGCTATAAGCCACTATCGCCAGTCTGTGATCAACCATTATTTTTACTCTTAAAACATACTGTGTATATATATTTATATTGTAATATTTTAAATTTTTAACACTTATGTTTGACATGCACCAACAACACCAAAACAAATTCCTTGTATGTGTAAAAAACGTACTTGGCAATAAAGCCTTTTATGATTCTGTTTCTGATGGGTGGTTGACAAATAAACAGCAAAAACATCAAGGGTAAAGGAAAGACAGTTTGCCCTCCAGATGGAGGAAGGGATTGTACACTGAATGTTGGGATTTTCCGTCTTTCTTCCCTTCATACCTGTAAATTAAAAAAGATAACAATACTGATATAATAATAATAACATACTGATTATGCAATCACTTGCATCAGAGCTTTTAACAATTAATTTTAACTTGACCATCTTCACAATATTATCCTGTTAAAAATACTCTATGCCTATAGACTGTTGCCCTTCCCTACAGTAAGTTTATGTCTTGTGTGAACTGGCATGATCTATTTACTTTCTCCTCCTTTCCCTGAGGACTTCCTCCCTCCTTGCAGGGACAGCAGTCAGTCTCTCCCTGTATTTTTTGGTCCTCTCCGTACTCCATGTCTGCCTAATATTGACAAAAAAGTGGTAATAACATTTGTTAATATGCACAGCATGGCAAACAAACACAAGACACAAAGCATTGACCACTAATGAGGATCTCAGATATAGGGCTAGTATATAAAGAAATTAAAAGACAAAACTCATCTTGAATCTTCAATATGCAACGCTACTCCTAAGATGGTATTGCTGTATGAGCATGGACCTCTTCACCACTGTAGTGTTCAAATGATTGCCTGTTCAAAATGTAGAATATAGTGTCACACCATATGACACCCATTTTGCGCAAAATTCCTAGCAAAGATCTTAATGTGCTGAATACAACTCTGGTATACTGTAGTAATAACATATCAGAGGAACTAAATAAACCCATATTTTTTAAGAATACCAGTATAGTATGTGACACCATGGACATGTAAAATTGTATGCCATGTCATCCGCTCTGTGCATCTGTAGAGGAAAGAAAACCCTAACCCCTGGCTATGTTGATGATATACATGAACGCCTGCTCGCAGACACAACAAAGGGACAGGGATTGTGTCTGTAACATTCGTTTTTTGATGCATAATTCAGAGAAGATAAACATAAAAAATGAGGCAAGGAGGGAAACCATATCTCGCCAGATCTCAAAAGCTTTGACTTGACACCCGTAATGAATATTTAAACCGCAGTGACCTTACCCCTGCGTGCGTCTGTAAATGATTTATTGTCCTGCCTCCCGCTCGACTATTTTTATACCTTTTGTCTTTTTCTATATTAGCGTTTCAACTCTTTTCATCTTTTTCCTTGTTCTGCCCATGTCTCTCTTATTTGAAGATATCCCGCTGTGTAAAGACAGACAGCACGGAGATGACAGGATTTTAGAGGCTAAAACGTAAAATATGCAGATGGAACTATGAAAAGTGAGAAAGGAAGAAAAAAGAACACATGAATAACAGAATAACATGGTAGAAAGGGGAAAAAAGACAGAAAAAGGAATGGAAAAAAGTAATGGGAACAATGGTAAACGGGGGGAGAGAGAGACAGAGAGGGTGAGGGAGTTGAATTATCTGTGAGCATCATCAACTATAATTATCTCTCGGCAGTGTAATTTCACCATGATGATTAGGTCTGTTAATGGGATATGGGAATAGTATCATTAAATGTTAGAGAATAAGGTAGGAAAAATAGTCCATTAGTATTAAATGCATGTGAGATGGAGGATTTCTTTTGTGAGGATCTTGTTAAACCTAGGCTGATAATGGCCCAAGATTCCTAATGGGAAAAAATGATTCAAGACACAGCACAATTGCATTATTTGTTAATTGAACAGTGTGTAATGTTCTTGGTATTTAACTAATCGTTTTAGTATATTTTGGACCAACTGTTGTTTATTAATATGGTAATTATTATCATGCAAAGTATATGTTTAATAATAACAACGTAATGACGTAAAGTTTAAAGCCCCTTAGGACAACATCTGACTGATATATTAGTATATTACTAAAGTATATTGTGAGTATTTTGGACCATATTTGTACACATCGAGCATTTCTGAAGGTGCGCCAAGCCAGATAATTATTGCTAATATTTAGCACTAAATGTTTGTGTGGAAAACACTTGCCTGTAGAGGCTTTAACTCTACGCTAACAGCTCAACAAAAGGATGTCTCTTCGTACTATTGAACATCCTGTTACAAACGCTCTCTCCAAAGCTTAGCTATGGGCGATAACAGTACAAAAATATCAACAGCTTCATCTCTGTCACAAGGAGGAAAACCAAGCTGGCTGTCTCTGTCTGTCTCAAGGTTAGCGCTCACTAGAGACGGGTATCGGGTTACACTAATGCACCCTGACTGGTGGAGGACACATTTACAGTATACGCGCCTGAATGTGCCTGCTAACTTCCTCTCTCTCTCTCACACACACACACACAAAGAGACAAATGCACACAAAGTGAGATGAACACGTGGAAAAAGAAAAAAAAGAAGAAGCAATTGTTTGCAGGTGTGCACATGAGGTCGGCGTGCGCGCACATGAAGTACACGGAGAGCTTAGCGAATATACTGTAGCACATGCTCCTAGTTCTAATGCAGGGCTTATTTCTGTGTTATCTTGCCCTGGCAACCTGCTAGCAACCTGCTCTCTGGGCTAATCACTTGTCTCTGTGTAAACTGAAACCATTACAATAGCAGAGCTCTCTCTCTCTCTCTCTCTCTCTCTCTCTTTGTGTGTGTGTATATAAACAGGCAGGGAGCAGGCATTTCCATATGTCTTTCATTCCATAATGTGATGTGCATTAGAGCAAATGACTGTGTGCGGACGCGCTGTTGCCACAGTGTGTCACATTATCTGCTGTGATGAGGTCGTGCCAGAGTCTAGACCTGACATTATATTGGACGAGTGGCCGCTGGCATGTCAGATCAAGATACACCCAGAGTTCAACAGGGGTCATTTCCTTCCAATGAAATATCTCCCTCTCTTCAACACACTTACACACACACACACACACACACACAGGAGTGAGATAGCTTTATTGTGTTGATCTGCTGTCTTGTCTGCGTGTGTGTGTGTGATGGGGGAGGGGGGGGGGGGTGGACAGTCAGACAGACAGACAGACAGCTCATCTATCTGTGATGGAGGGAGGGGGATAGATGAGAGGAAGAGAAGATGGGGATGGATGAATGAAGAGAAGGAGGAGCAAAAGAGGAGGTGCTGTTCGATTCGAGGTGCCAGACGTCTCGAATTACAACCTCTCTGGCTGACAGAGGGTGAGAGAGAGAGAGAGAGAGAGAGAGAGAGAGAGAGAGAGAGAGAGAGAGAGAGAGAGAGAGAGAGAGAGTTGGACGTCCTACTGCCACAGTGAAATGGAGCCTTCTTGCAAAATGACAAGTGCTAAAGAGCTCTACTCAGGTCTAAGTACTTCTTAAGGACCCGTCCGTGCATTCACAAAGACCTACCGCAGACTCCTACACACACTTGAGGTAACACCTACCTGCCGCCATTTGTCACCAATATCCCATCTACGGTGGGTCTGCTTGAATGGTAGTTTAGACATCGGACAGCGTGCTTCAGATTGTCTATAAGCAAAAAAACAAATCTATTACTGAACGAAATATTTAAATTTTAATTTAAATATTGCTCTAAGGCAGTGGTTCTTAACCTTGTTGGATGTACTGAACCCCACCAGTTACATATGCGCATTCACCGAACCCACCGAAGGGGGGCGTGTCATCACGAATCATATGAGTCGGGTGTGTCTTATCCTCCGCCTGACTGACTTATCCTGACTGACTCACCGAACCCCTGGGGTTCGATTGAACCCAGGTTAAGAACCACTGCTCTAAGGTAATAGCCTAGGAAAGAAAAGACGATTTGACTGATGATTTGAATGAAAGATTAATAAACAAAAATGTGGACTACACGATATTTAATTTGGGTGTGCAACCGGCATAACTTGCAGCGCATGCCCAGATATGGGTCATGAATCAAACATGAATGAAATATAACCATTAACCGACAGCATCATTTACATGAGTTGGTATCCAAAAATGTATTAATTTAAAATGCTATGAAGAGTTATGGTTGTGTTGTTCGGTGAATAAAGGGAAAAGGACACTAACCTATTGAAGCAGCGCATAGGATATCTGACGAACTGGTCATTTCTCTTCTACCCCTAGACTGATATGTGGTCCCTTGTTAGAGCTGTCAAATGAAATTCAGTCCTTCCAGACATGAATTACCTAAGTGCTAGCCCAACACACACAACACACACTAACACACACACAAACCCTTGGGAAGAATGTTGTTTAAATGCCACAGCTGCAATTTTTGGAGCTCATTATTGGTCTTGTGCACACGGACACACACTTTTACTGTTGATGCATGTGTGAACAGGCATGTGCAAACACACACAGATGTACTAGATGCAGTATACACTAATGCAGCATGTTAATTGCAGTTTGAGAATATTGCAGGTATTGGTATAGCAACATGAAATATTTAGAAAATCTCTATTCTTCAGGCTTGTGTCTCTGTGTGTAAGTTACTTATATTGCCTTAATCATATTGCAGCAGTAGTTATAGCAGTTTATCCCAAGTCCTAATGAGAAAAAAGCATTTTTGAACTGAAAAAATATGTTTAATCTGCCTTTAATTTAGTATTAATTTATAATACTTGCATAAAGAGTTTTGAAGGTTCTTTTTTCAAGTTGAGTTTTGTATTTTAAAGCTGATATTGTATTTCTATAAAAAGTATTTTATTAATGTTAGTTTAAGTGGACATGTTTCTTTTCTGAGAATTCTAACTGAACAAGATGAATGATAGGTAAAGTTTAAGGTGAAGTTATTCTCAATTTTCAAAAGATTGTAAAACATAAATTTCTAGATATATGAAAATAGCATCTATAGGCTTCAAACCGCAGAGGGTATGTTTTCCATGACTGATATAAAGGTAATCTCATTGGTAACAAATAAAATAATCTGTACTAACAGTATAGATGGTTATACTAAAAATCCAAGCCTACAACCTACCCGTGGCAATGTCATTGCAGAACACTAAATTTAATTTAAATTTGTTACAGTAGTCTTTCACCTGTTAAAAAGGTAGAATAGCCTTCCCACTAATCTTAAACTCTCTTTAAACCTGGCATTAATATGCCTTGTGTTTGTCTTTCTCCTGCCTAACCAGCGAGTCATTTCTTGTCAATATGTTGGTCTTTTGAAATTGACAGAATGCTCCTTGTCTTGCTCTCCATGTCTTTACATTTGACACATTCATACAGTAAGTAGCCCTGATTCGAGCTGCCTGAATCCTGTCTCATTTTAAAATGTTTCTTTCCATTTTACATATCACAGAATGAAATCCTTTCACATTATAATGTCTTGACGAAGGAATTAGACCTAGATCAGAAATGAGAGAGACAGGTTGGGTGAGCAGTGTAGAGGTATAGGAAAGATACAAATAGATAGATAGATAGGAAAGATAAAAAGATGCCCCTGTTATGGAATTTGGATGATTATATGTGTGTGTGCGCGCGCGTGCGTGCGTGTGTGTGTACGTGGGTGTGTGTCCCATGTCCTCAGCAGTAAGTCCTAGTAAGGAGCTCTGACAGGGCTGTGGATAGCTTTAGGACATTCCACTGACTGGAGCTCCAGCGCTATATATGAGATGTAATGTAATTGATATCTTCAAAAGGCCAGAGTCAGAAGGACACACTCATTCACACAATACTTTATACATTCAGAGTGTATCAAATATGAGGTCGTTCATGAAATAAAAAGGCAGGAGAATCCTCATGTTACACTATACACGCTTTATGTTCTGGGTCAAATTGACCAGATACTAACTATGATATTAAAAATAATTTTATTTTCTTTATCACATTTTTTTTATTATGCTATAACGGACATAATATTTATTTTTTTGCTGAATTTGATCTATAATTTCCCACATATTTTGTTCATCTGGCTATCAATGTCAAAGGGACATATATCATATTAACATCTGTTATGTTGCCAGGTCAAATATGCCCTTATTTAATTCAAAGGCAGGATAGCAGGGTAGCTTGTTCGACTCCCAACCTGAAGGTCATGGCTCGAGCCCCTAGTTGGCCTACCTGTATGCATCCTTGAGCAAGATACCTTACCCCTACCAGTTCCTTATAGTGTGTAACTGTAGTCACTGTAAGTCACTTTGGATAAAAGCGTCCGCTAAATGACCTTATCAATACCATCAAAGGTATGTTTATATAGTATTACAGTATGTACTCTGTTGTGCTTGAAATGTACAATTAAAATGCTGACTTTATGTCTAGGACATATATGACGTATTATGTGAAAGCGTATCGCACTCTTCCCTGACATTCATGGGAGGATGTGGACGCTTCAATCTTTCCATTCTTTGACCAGAAAACCTCTATCAGGCTGTGAGGAAGTTTCCTCTTCATCAGAAGAGACATCCTCATGGTTTGAGTTCACTTCTACATCGTCCTTATTCTCAGACACCTCTTCTTTAATCTCATTGTCCGAGAGGCTTTCTAGCACCTCACTGCATAAAGTGAATACATACAGTTGTGCTGCACAGGGAGTGAAGGTTGGGTTGGGTTGGGTTGGTTCCCTGTGTGGGACACTTTTTTGTTTGGAGAGGTGTTGTGTCTATGTATGGATGAGCGAGAGAGAGAGAGAGAGAGAGAGAGAGAGAAAGATTTCCCGTGAGGGAGTCACATTGTGTCTCCACCGGCATCCAAAAGTTAGTTAGTTCTCGCAGGAAACTGTGTGAGCTCCTTGCAATATGATAAAAATGTCTGCATTTGTGTGTACACAAGCGTATGTGTGTGTGTGCAGCCACGAGGGAGAGAGAGATGAAGGGGAGTGAGAAGTGAGAGAGTTTACTTTGTGCTAGCCTTAACAAGCCCTATTCACCTTAGCTACCGGGTCAAACTGACCTTTGTTTATATCTGACATGTTTTATTTGAACGGTAAGTACAGGCAATTGTCTCCTGCCTTGTCGTGTAGTCCACAGAGGGGTTAGCGTGTCTTTAGTGCGTCTGTGTTTCATCAGGTCGGCTCCCACATTCCTTCACTAGGGAAACAGGTCATTAGTTTCCCGCACCTGTATTCCCATCCCCAAGTCCCGTGAACCACACACTCCCTCCCACACAGACAACGCTAAACCACGCCCACGCCCTCCACAATTATATATTCAAAGTGCTTGGTATAGGTAGGACACACCAGAGAATTACATTGCTAGCAACCTTCTGTTGTGTGTCACCCTTGATATTTTGTCATAGAAATAATGTCGTAGAAATAATTTGCTATCCCCATCGATTAGATGTCAGGAGTTTTCCGGGGCTGCCGTTACTCGGTTCTGTGGCAGAGAAGTGTCAGAGGGGGTCAAGTCGATATGGGACATTTTTGACAGTTTAGCTAGTTAAGAGTGATTGACGCCCTCATCCCTCTCAGCTGTTAAAATGAGATGGGGGAAAACAAGTGATGTGAATCTGATTGGAAGCTGCCTGCCGGCATCTGACTGCAAGAATGGTGATTAAAAACACATTATGACAAAGACAACATCTGGTGGAGCGTTGAAGGCATTAGCATGGTTAGCTGAGCAGTAGGATAGTGCTACATTAGCCAGGCACAACAGGCACAGAAGATGACACAATGTTTAAACTGCACATCAAATCATAAAAATGAAAAACTGATTTAGTTGAAGAGGCACAGAGGCACATTGACTTCACATTTGCTCTCCACGATGGTGCCAAATGATCAGCGAAGCCATTCTTTTCATTGCATTCAATGGCATTCTATGGCGGAAAATCTATACCACTGTTTGTGCTTTGTACCTTTGTCAGAAATATTAAAAGTTTTTCTCTGGAGCAATGTGATTTTTGTAAAAGTCAAGATATTACAATTACAGGACGCTTTTATCCAAAGCGACTTACAATGAGAACAATTAAAAGTATTAAGATAAGGGTTAGGCATCCTACCCAAGGATGTTTACAGGTAGAACAACACAGGGGCTCGAGACCATGACCTCTGAGCTGGGAGACGAACACCCAGAGCACTTGACTCTGTTACTTGTCTGTATAGATACACCTGTAATTAGCAGAGTAACTGGCAATGCTTCCAGTCTATCTTGACACATGTTAGCATGTAACATAATTAATACCAGCTTATCAGATACAGTGTATATTCAATGGCACAGCAAGGGAACTATATTTATGGGTTTTAATGGCTTATGTCTGAGGTAATATATTTTTTAGACCAGTTAGTGCTTTGTATGTTGTTAAATTGAGAAAGGTAAATGCAGTTAATGGCAGCTTGTATCCCAGTAACTGCTATTGACATAGTCCTACTGTATGTGTTTAACCAAATTGTCCTTGAGCTACAAATCTGATATGTTTTATCTCTAAGTCTCTGAATGCCTTTAAAATAGTTGTTGTTAAACCCATATATCTGGAAAAAAAGAAATATATATATATATATATATATTGCCCGGTGACATTTTCCTTTTATATATATTGAAGGTCGTGTCTTTTTTGACATTTTTAGTCACAATTGGTTATAATGTCACAGGCTGATGAATACAGAGAATGTAGACAACCAAATGGGATGCCTCTTTTACGCAGGAGGGGATTTTTCATCAAGAGCAATACACAAGGAAAAAATGAAAAATCTCCTGTTATCTTAGGTGGCATTATCCTGTAAAAGCAGACAAGGTAGACTGTTTTTCTCAAGTTTTTTTCATCGAATTGCTCTCAAAGTGTGCTTTCGATGGTTGACAACAAACTGAAACAGCCTTTATTTTGCTATTTATTTATTTTGTAGAATATTTTAACAATAGTAAACTAAACTAAGTAGATGTATCCTTGATCACGATGCCTAATACTGAAGATTACAATAAATTTACATAGTTCTTTGTTGTAATAATTGGTGACCAGAGTGTGATCATAAGATTTACGTCTTTCTTAGATGGTGACGTTAATGTGTGTGTGTGTGTTTGTACGAGTTAGCAAACACTTCACTTTGATCTTATGAGTTGATGGTCTAACTACGCTCCTGTGAAGAAAGTTGGGCTGATATCAAACCGGGAACATCAAAAGCTTCTCTGAAGCTTAGACCCATAACTCTAAACACAAAGATAAAGAGACAGAGACAGAGACAAAGAGACACAGACAAAGGTACATGGAAAAGGCAAATGTGATCCACTGACAATACTCATTTATTCAGAAGTGTCTGTGGAGTGTCAGGGGTGTGACGTCAAGCATGAAGAAACACACACACACACACACACAAAAATAATGTTTAAAAAAGCCTGGGCTTTGACAAAAATACCAAGATTTTGATGGCAAATAATTTGCACTCCTCTCATATACAGTATGCCTCTAAGGGCTACAGTATATGCATTCATCTTGTGACAAAATAACTTAATGACCTTAAATGTCAATGGTGTGCCAAGTGGTAACGATTCATTCTTTTTGAAAGACTCATTTAATTGAAGCACGAGCGAGGATGGCGATTTTCCTGGATGTCAGTTAAGAGTTTAATTCAGTTCAGTCAGTTAAGAAATCAATTTCAAGGTGATTAGTTAGACGGCCCTGTAATAGACAGACCAAATCTCTAAAACCAAACACTGCTGAAATGTGTACGTTTGAAACATTAAACCCTGCCTTCTCTATGTGTGACACAGTTAATCTGATCTTTGCTCATAACTCTGAATTTCAACTTTAATGTGGTTGATAAACAAGGAACAGGGACAAGGACGTTGACAGTGTGCTTTTGATTATTTATTTATTTACATTTACAGTATTTAGCAGACACTTTTATCCAAAGCAATTTATAATCAGTATATATGTCTATCATTTGTCAACAGTTGAACCAGTTATTGCAAGGAAACAACATTCTCTTAGAATAATGACAGCATTATGCCATCATGGTTACTTACAGTAGCTTATGCATTTTTCAGTATACATTACTCAATATATTCCTATTAAAAATATCATTCAGATATCATTCAATCCCCAAATATATTGAATTGCTAGCATCCTAAATACAGGCAAAGCGCTTAATATTTTAAGAGCTGATCTAACAGAGCAGAAAGGAGAAGGAGGAGAGAAGGATGATTTATTTTTTTAGATTACCAGGAAAGGAGGATAGACAGAATATAAAGGATTTGTTATCCTTCTGTTAGTGGGAGTGCTATGAGGTAGAGAGGTCAGTGTCTGAGGTACCAAGGTGGATTCTGAAGAGGTGGGTTTTAAGTATTCTGTGTTTGAGACCCAAATAGTTTGTTATGAATTGATTTAAATTCTAGTTGTGCATAAACTTATTCTTATCTTAACATTGCTACAGTAAAGATGTGCTGATTACAATGATTGAATGTATTTGGATTTATATGGATTATAGTATGGGTAGGTTATTATCTGGAAACCTAGTCAAGAATTTCCATGTCATTCTTTGATTTGCAGAAATGAGTTCCAACAATTGTCAAAGTTATCATGGAATGCTTTTAATCAGCTTTGAGATACAATATTATACTGTATATATATATATATCCCAAACTTATGCCAGTCCCTTCTACTTGCGGGGTGTGGCTACACGTTTTGAAAAATAAAGCTGCTTAGATCGCACATACAAAATATACATGTTTAAACTTTTGTCAATATGTACATGCTACACATGGAATCTTTAGATTCTCCACAATTCAAGTGTTCAGTTCATTTTACGGAAACCATGAGCACCAAAGTATAATGAAGTCCAAGCTTTTGCTCTACTGTAGTTCAATAGCATCTTGCTCTGCGAAATCTTGGCCCACATATGCTTTTAAGTTTGCCATCCTATTTTGTAACCTTGATATTTTTATAATGGACCAAGTTGCTAGTTCGTTTGATAAGCTTTAAAGGCTGTAAATTGTTTGAATATTGTGATAAGTATGTTAGCATATAAGATATACCAGAAAGAGATTTAATTATCAGTCCAAAAATCATAATCCAATCCCGTAATCTCAAAAACAGTTCAATGTCAAAGACCAAGCGAGGTGAAGAAGTAACAGACCACAAAACGGAAAACAGGATCTCAGATGGCTAACAGGCAACTGGTCAAAAACGTGTAGGCAAGAAACTAGTAACAGCAGGCAGAAACGGGGTCAAAAAATGTACAGGTATAATACTGAGACGATGTGACAAGACACACAGGGAAAGCCAGCTGGTGAAAAGAACACTGGCCACAGGTGGACAGGAAGCAGGTGACACTAGTGAGGCTGATTGCAGGCGGGAGTGGCAGCCAGGGATACACAGACCAGGGGCGGAGTGCAGGGCGGGAGAAAACACCAAAAGTCTGGAAGCACAACATATGCACTAATTTACACCCCCCCCCCCCCCCCTCCCCTACACACACACACACACACACACACACACACACACTGACACAGAGAGACAGACAGAAGAGAGAGAGGCTCAGGCTGATGTACTGACGTAGTCCACTTCACTGTAAAACTGGATGGCCTCAGTCAGAGCAGTATGGTGTTTTCATGCTGGCTACTAAATAAAATTCTAATAATAATATTGGTTTAAATAATCAATTTGAGCATCTTTGCTGAGCAACACTTTTGGCCGAAATTAATGAATGAATTAAAGCCCAGTCCCATTCAGTATAGATGCCTGTCCCAAATATAAGCAGGGTCAGTTCAGTCATTTAAGCAAATATTTGAAGTTATATATATAATATTTATAGTTGTTGCCATACAAGCAGCTGCCAGCACTAAATAGCCATAACGTTGTTGTAGATGAAGCCAAACACCATAAAAGGAAAAGAAAGCTTTGAAATAAAGGACATAACAAAAAAATAGAACAAAAACAGTAATTGGATGGGTTGTTACCCTTGCCAAGTAAAGACATTGCATTTATTGAAGTGTACGCACACACACACACACACAAACTATGCAGCCATATTCACAAAAAAAACAGACACAAACCTATATGCACACACTTACACACAGTATGATCCCTGTCCTTGGTTCTGAGTTAGTTGCTAATTAGTTTGGCACAGCCGCACGTTTGACTGGCCGTGAGTGTGCGTACATATCTGTGCCCTACACACAAAAAGTACACTAGTGAAGTTCTCCATCTCTACGGGTGCTGTATTCTCAAGTTACTGTATTCAGCGATTTGCAAAATCAAATCGATCAAAAATGGAAATATACCTTGAATGAAACTCAAAAAGAACAAACTGGAGTAACTTGAGAATGCATAGTACCAGTAGATGTGATCATCTTTGTGCAGTATATCTTTGAGAAACAATGGAATGGAAAGACTGTTGGTTTTCAGTCCAATACGCTTCAATCCACCACATTTCACATTTCACATTTGAATGTGAGGACTTAATATTGAGATAAGGAAGCTATGGAGTGGAGAGCTTAACACAAGTTCAATATCCCTTTAACTCTATCTAACATACAGAATCAGCAAATACAATAAGACCAGATAAATGTATAAATCTGTTCCTCCGGTTCAGACCAGCACAGTGGACCCAATCCCATTTTACAGGAGACACAGGATCGTGTGTGAACTCTAATATCCTCTCTGCTGGGATGTTACAGTAATGGCAGTAATCAATTGGCAGAGAGACACAGAAACACACAGAAACACACATGTACAAACATGTACAAACATGTTAGTTGATGTCAGACCTACAGTATGTAGGTCTGACATGACAGATAATGTGTTTTTCTTGCTTGCTTCAAATATTGATTTGCATTTCTTCGCCTTCCTCAGGCAGGCTGTACAGCATCGTTGACTGTGTGTGTGTGTGCGTGTGTGTGTGTGTGTGTGTGGTGAGGTATTACATGTGAGTGAGCACCTTTGTGTACTTTGGTGTGTGAGTACCCCTGTCTGTGTGCGTGTGTGTGTGTGTATGTCTATGAGGGTGTGTGCATGCATTTGTGTGTGCAGATATGGGTTTGTGTGTGTCCCTGTGTTTACGGTGGGTGGGCTGTGTATGTTTGAGTCTTTCATAAGACCTCCTCTGTTTGTAATATTTTACGGTTTAGATTGCCTGTTTATGGAGAAAGTGTAATAAATCACCCGGAACGTAACCAAACACAAGAGTATTTATCAACAAGGGAAATATGTCTCAAGCACAGCATTTAGCCACATTTGCATCAGTAAAAACGTGTTGTAATATGGTTTTAGAAAACTCTACGTCCCAGCTGTCATGGTGACTGCCCAAAGCTTTCGATTTGGTCATTTGTCTCATTTTTGCTGTCTGCTGTGTTTTGGGAATTAACATAGTTGATTATTTATGTTGGTCCAAGTAGTAAGGTAGCTCCTCTAATAGTTAGAGTTGTCTGAGTTGTGTTTTATAAATTGAGTGATCTTTCTAAATATCTTTAATGGGTGCACAGAGTGATTTGAGCCTTTATTTAGTTCTCAAATGGCTACAAAATTGGGCATCATGTAATCAAACACGGCAACATATTGAAAAAATCCCCAGAAACAATATTCATTCCATGAAACTCTAGTGTTTTCTTTAGTTTAATGCTCATTTATGCCATTCTAACCTTTGGTTTGTGGAAAAAAACATATTTCCACTGTAATGATACTGTTAATTTAACATATATACACCTCACTGGGCTTTATCATAACCAATCATAATTTAATAATAAAAGTGTGCTTAGCGTACCTTAGAAAGCCATGTGTTAAGATGCATTGTTGTTCGATAATTCTGCCCAGTGTACAGCCTGTGACACCATGTGTTGCCCAGCAAGAAGACACACATCATTGATAATTGATGTGCCTCATTTGGTGTCCCTAATTTAACACCTCTGTGGTGTTCAAGGCTTGATTGGAAACAGCAAATCAACAACAGTAGAACCTTACAATATGTTAGCAGAACATAATGTACATGTACATCGCTGTCATAATTTTGCATTGGCAACAACACTGAAATCTTGCAGACAAGCACCGTTCTTGGTATATACTGTACTACAAAACCCAACAATGTTGACTAAGACATTTGCCCGTTAAAAGAACAGGTGTGACTGAATGCATCCAACAGCTTCAGGCATAACCTCTCTGCTACACAATATACAGTCTTCTGTCTTTGGGCGCATAGCAAACATAACAGATTGTCTTCCAACCCAAGTGTCTCGTGTGGGAAGGCAAATATGACAAGTCAGCCAAAGGTGAATTGTTCTCCTGCCAAAGGAGATTTGCAGCTTACGAGGTCTCAGAGAAGCCAGCTCTACTTCACGGAGGAAGAAACCGAGAAATAAAGACACAGCTTGTATGACTGTGTATACTGCTTGTTTAAATGACATATGTGGCATTGTCGTTCCTGGGAAAGGCCGAGCACAATTCTCACCATTCGTTTTTTACAGAAAAAGAAGTACGAGTGCGTCGGCAATAATAAATAATAATAAAAAAAAACTCTGTAGTCCAATAATGTGAAAATTATGCAATAAATGCCTCGTATGTTAATCAATACAGTTCAGGAAACAGTGTACAATTCTAGTGTAAGTAGGCACTCTGTAGCCACCACAGATTCCAGCCACAGCTCACTCTTCATGTGAGAAACTAAGACTGTAGTGGAGGAGTAGAGGAGGGCATGAGCCTATGAGCTCTGTAGAGGGAGGAGTAGAGAGGAGTGTAAACCATGCAGCACTTTGGTGTGGCAGGGGCACATGCTCTCTTGGAGATTCAATCCAAAGCAATAATTTGTGTCATGCCTTCAAACGCATGGGCAATGCCGGGCGCATATTAGGGAGTGTTGCTTTAACCATCCTAACAAATACTCCAGCTCCTCGATTCCAAGTCCTGGGGGGTCTCTCTGGAATCAAGCCGGGGGTTGGGAGGCGGGTGGGCGGTGGATGGGCAGCATCCAGGATCCAGGGGGAACCGTGAGTGAACAAGAGGCTGAGAAAGAGACAGCCCAGGAACAAACCCAAGGGGAAGACAGGAGAGACCGGTGTACGACGGCCAGACAGACACAGCGCAGGAAAGAAGGAGGAAGAGGAAGGTGGGGGCAAGGTGGACTCACCCTTCCTGGCAGCCCTGTCCTATTCTTGCTGTCTAATCCGACAAAAGCTGCCATGAAATCAGCTCCCCCGCTTCTTCGCCTCCTGCCCCGGGTGTAAAACCACAGCGGAGAGAATAGCATGGGGGAACACCTAGCTAATCCACCCCGCGGTCCACAAGCTTGGGATTTGGGACTTTTATCACTTACCGTGAAGGAGATGGGTGGAGGTGATGGAATACGTTGCTTTCTCATGATATATAATTTTGATAGAGCACCTCAACATGCAGTTGAGTTTTTCTCTCAAGGCAAGGTTTTTGTTAGTGCTAAAGCTTTTTCATGTTCCTCACAAGCCAAGTCCTGGCTATAGTTACCGACAGACTATAAGATTTTTCAGTAAAGAACATCGAAAGTCTCTATCTTAGTCCGGGTTGTTTGTACAGCCCCTGTGTGAATGGATATTGTAAAACAGTCTCTCATTTCTACTTTTCCACTTGTCTTTTCTCCACTCACTTCTCTCTTTTGCAAGTTTTGTTGATACTCCACCATTATGCCTCCCGCTGTAGTCCAGCTCTGCGCCGTAGCGAAGCTGCAAAGCACTGCCAGTTCACTGACATAGTGAAGACAGCCATGACAGCTATAGTGACTGCCGTTAGCAACCATGTGCAAATGTTTGCAATCCACTTCAGCGATATTTAATTAGATAGAAAAGACCAAGAGAGAACTATTTAGAACATAATTTTTTAATGAATTGTGAAGGTTACATGAAGTTTTGCTGATATTATTTAATTTGTGTATATTTGGCAACCAATTTGGCTAATTGTTGCCATGTAGTTGATTACTGAATCTTTATTCTGAATTTAATGACGATGGCTACCATATTGGAATATAATACAAAAAGCACAGAGGTTGCATTCATGCAAGGTTATTCTCCTTGTAAAATAATGTTTTATGAATGTAGCTACACACACTGTGAGTACAGTACGTTCCCATTGACAGTAGGAAGCATAGGCACGTAGACATGTCCCAAATGAAACACAAAAGAAGGCAGCTGCATATTCTGGCTACAATTGTAGGCAACATCATGTACAGTATTTGTTCAGAGAAGGCAAATCCACTATTCTGTTTAACTAACAAAACTTCCATGATAGTTTGAAAAACATGGTTGACAGCCAAATCAGAGAGGTGGAGGAGTTTGTTAATAAGATATCTGTTAACCATTTCACCTAAATGTCTCCTATATCACAGGTATGCCATAAAACATTGCTAGGTTGTCGATTTCAAGCAAGTAAAAAACGGACTAGGAGTGAGTTTTCACCTTTCGGAACCTAGAGTTACTATTACTTACCACTTTATGAACACCAGCCAGCTAGTTAGTTAGCTAGAGGTTTAAGGCTAAGGATGTTTCATTGACTAGTACCATGTTATCATAGTTTCACATTATAAAACCTGAGCCAAAAGAGTCTATGAACTAGATAGTTAGACACATATGTACTGTAGAAGTGATGTGGCCTCTTTACAGTGAGCCCTATATCATCTCCCATTGTCATTTTCTTTTCATGGAAGATGAGATTGAATTCACAGCCGACCTTCACGAAAAACAGCTCAGCTGTCTTTCATTTCATCTCTGATCTACCTCCTTGTTTGTCTGATGGAGCTGTTCTCTCCCTGAGAGACGGAAACTGTCACTTTGACCGAGAGAAACACTGTCTGGCGACATGGATGGCTCGCTGCTCGGCGACTTGACAGCACACGGCAACACATCAGTGCTTGTTAACTTCATGAACGTGACTCTCTGTGAGTTTAGATGTCTACCAGCCTATGGGTCTTTCTGTACGGGTGCCTATACTGGCATGTCTGTCAATCAAGACATCATTCTGTCTGTGTCTGTGTCTGTGTCTGTGCAACTAGACCTCTACCCTGCCCTGTCTGCCTGTGTGATTAGATTCTCCATCTATTAAATGGACAGGTGTCCACCTGTCTGTCTGTCTGCTTATCTGACTACTCTCCATCTAGATAGATAGAGCTCTGTTTCCATGCCCCGTCTGTGTGCCCGCCCATAGGCCTTCATGATTATTTATAGATGCATTACGGCATCGCTACAATGTCCTCAATGTTTTAATTATTTGTTCACTCATGATATAGCATATTTCGTCCCATTTCCGTCCGGTCTATGGGAAATGCGTGCCAGCAGGCCTTCAGAAGCTAATTGACCTTGCAGCAGTGAATGTGTGTTGATCCCAGCATATTGCAAATTATGTGAGCCCAGTAGTGCACTGTGGATGTCATCCTGTAGCTAATTATTATCAGCCATCTGCCTAATGCATACACTTTGCCATTAGCCTCATTGCTATGCTGCGGCCGGGGCCTTACCCTCGCAATGTGGCCACGTTTCTGGAGCCATTTCTACTTCTTCTTCATTATCACTGGAACTTTTTCTCAAGTTTGTCTACTGCCGGTTCGCTCACATTGCTCGGTCAGATGTTGCTATCCCTTTTTTCTGTCACTTCGCTTTAAGTCGTGTCTTCACGCTGTTTTATCTCCATCTGTCGATCGCCGAAACTTGTCTGCTCGTGCGCGCATTCTAGCGCACACACACACACACATACAGACACACACACAATTCGTATCGCTTAACAATGTCAGCCCGATTTCTCTATTGCTCTGGTGATAATTATTCCCTGTACAATTCACACATTTGTGCAGGCATAGACACATCCCATGTGCACTCTCTATCACACACACACACACACACACACACACACAAGCAATCATGCGTATACACGCAGACAATGGCTACATATTCACAAGCACAACAGCACTCTAACCAGGTAGATTTTAACATATGGTTGAAGTGACATGCAGCAGCAATATTGGTGAGCTATGACATCCATTATGTTGCATTTATGGAGCAGCTAAGCAGTAATTTCCATCCGAGTGTGGTTATTCGGAGACGGAGAGGCAGGCGAATCACAGCGAAAGAGAAATATCGATAGCAAAGGTAAAGCTGAAGCAGTTTTATTTATACAGTGCTTTAAAACACACAGTTTGTGCCAAAGGGCCTTACAAAACAATCAAACGTGACAGCAACAGTAAAAATGAAATAAAGAAATGTACAAGGATAAATCTAAAAATAGACTACAATAAAAAATTTAAAATAAAACAACATAACCCATATCCACATAAAAAAGAAACCGCTATGAGACCAAAGAGTAAAACTATATATTGTGAATGTTTCAAAGGAATGACTGATATTTGGACCAAAGAGACTTCTGGCAGATTCTCGAGGGGGAAGAAAATGCTGAGGTTTTCAAATCAATTATACATATTTTTAACAGAGGAGGACGGGGTGACTTATAATGGCTTGTTAACCGTTGTGTATGGCCTCTAAAATAACTACACCACTGTGCTATAGAGTATCCACAGATCCTATTACGTGTTTTGGCCAGTTGTGTTGGCATGGTTAAATAAATGGGTTATGTCACATTTGTCACAAACAAAGCCTTAATCAAGTCTTTTTAAGCACTCATAAAGTCAATGAAGAGAATATATAGAAGTCACGCTAGAAAGACACAAAAAATGTCAGCTCCAGCCGTGAGAAACCGAGGGAGAAGTAGAGATTGAACCCAGAAGTTGAACCAAGCAGCGAGTCCATCAGCCAAGATGGCCGTCACTGGGCCCTTGATAGAAAACTCCGGAGAGTTGCTCTGATTGCCCTGCGATTACAGCTAAGTGCAGTATTTTCACAAAGACCCATTTGTTTTGATAAAGACTCCCCCCAACCCCCAACGCCCCCTCTCCCCAAGAGAGAGGTGGAAAAGGGCCGGTAGAACAACGAGCGCAGCGGAAGAGTGGAAGATGCAAGTGAGAGCTCTCCTCTATTAGATTTGTTGATCCGCATACTAAATCGTTCTCCGCCTGCTCTCTCGCCCCCTCTTCCCTTTCTGTTAGTCGTCTTATTTCTCCATTTATCACCCTCCTCTTGCTCTGTTCCCTGCTGACCACCTTTTCTCTCTCTCTCTCTCTCTCTCTCTCTCTCTCTCCTCCCTCCTCCACTCCCTCCCTCCCTCTCTAAGTCCCTTCATCAGAAAATCAATTAGGCTATTGGCAAGATTCGAGGCAGCTGCCTTGTAGACGTCGTGCCAGTCTGAGGCAGGAGAGAGCCTGCCGCTATAAGACCTGGCTGTTTCGCTCATTGTCCTTGCGTTTTGCTGCCGCTGCTGACGTCTTTGTTTTCGGTGATTTATTTTCCTTTTTTTTTCCATGCTGCAGACTGGTGGGTATTCCTTCCAATCTCTATAAAGAAACCAGGGGTTTTGCGTTTTAAACATTGTTGTGTTGGGTTGTGAAATAGAATAAAGATTGCCAGCTTGAAGATATTGTTTTTTTAATTATTTATTGGACTAGACTTGAACAACCAAAAACTACCTCTATTAAACATTATTCTTTTAATTGAATCGAATGTTCTTAGTACTAATGTAATGTGTCACACGTTATAAGTGACTATAAACTATAAACGACATGATATTCTATATACTACATGATATTTTAAGCTAACTTACACAGCACACATAGGGCTCTAGTTTCCCGGTCAAGTCGCAAGCGGAGGCGCATGACAAGTCCACGGCACAAGTTGATCTAAGGTGTGGCCGATACATTTTTGCTAATTTCAGGCCATGTGGCGGTGACAGTAATAGAATTAATAAATTATCAGTCCGAGTAATGGGAGCTGTTTTCATTTACGGCCAATCAAATAAGCTCCTCTGATTTCTTTAAACAGCAGCGCACTCTGTGTCACGGCAAACTGCCAATTTCGTAATAGATGGCTAGTCCAGACCGGCAGAAAAGCTTCTCCCAGCAGGAAAGCTTCTCCCGGCAGGAAATATGCTTGTTCGTGAGGTGCACAGTCGCCAAGTGCAAAAATATGGCACCTCACCTGGGAAACAATGGTTATGGACAGTAGTCATTAGTTAAATTATTCACAAAATAGGCCAACATAACATACACAAAAGTGACGTGTGTAATATTGGTCTTACCAGGCGGAGACGTGGTCTTACCAGGCTGAGATGCTAGCGCAATGTTTGGTTTTATTTGACAACTAAAAACTAGCACTCCGCCACATGGTTTTGACTGACACAACCTCTACTGCGCCCCTACACCCAAGCAAGCGTGTCATGGCCGGGAAATTAGCAAACGCACCCAGGTGAGAGAAACACCGCCTTGCACCCAACAAAATTGTCATTATGTCTGCGTTAGCGCTGGCGCCGGCCTTGCACCGCCCGTGAACTAGATCCCATAGTGTTATATTTGAGGCCTTTGTTTTTAACCAGGTAAGCTAATCTTCAAACCATTGGTATCTTAATGATCTTAGCATTCCTTTTGACCTAACAGCCTTAAATCATTAGTATTCGCCCCTTTCTTTGCTCTTCGGTAATGCAGAATGTAATTACAAGTTCACTGAGAAGGATCATTTAACACTTCTTTGGTTCGTTAATATATTTCCCATATGGCTGTGCACAATTTATTCAATCATATTAAAGCCCTGTCTTAGACTATATAAATAAAAATACTGATTCCTGTTTGAAAGCAGGGAATAAGACGTGTCATCCATCACACAGTCATTACATTAAAGCAACAAGAATGCTAATTAAACTTACAATATTATTTACAGTAGAATGGCTGTGTTTGTACCTCCGGGATCTCCTATTAAGATCATGTCACATACAGTAACCCTGCTGGCTGAGCATTAAGCAGATTAGAACCACATCTCCTACTGGTAATACATTAATTAATAGACAATAGGCAACACTGTGTACGTAGTTTACACGTCCAAATATTTATTTAAAGTCGTACAGAGATTCTTTCCACAAATGAATATCCTGTTGACATTTCTTTAAAATATATATCAAATTATGCCATGTAAAAGTTTTGGTGGCTGTACAGAGAAAAAAAAAATCTGAATATTACATTATTCCTCCGATTTGGTGTATTGCAATGTGGTGAAGCACATGTCCAGTGGGAAATGTGAGGTTTCATAGAATAAAATCTGTATACATCTGTATTTCTATAAAAGTTATCTAAATATGTCCATGTCTGAAGGGATACAGTATATGTTAAATTTAGTTTATAGTTAAAGAGAGCTTAACTTTACAAATAAGTTGACTAATTTTGTGATTTTATTATAGAAGCAGGCATCTCATTTACTATTCACTCAAAATAACTTTAGAAGTAGTCTTAAAAGAATTTTGCAGTTTCTAACAGCAATCCCATGGCACAGCCCTAAATAAATTAGCATGATAATACAGATTCAAGTGTAGCCTTGGCCCAGTCTCAAACTGATTTCCTTCATAGAGAAACAGATGTTTCTACCATGCAATACCCAAAATACATTCCTGTTTTGTATGCTCAAGACCTTTGAAGTTCACAAAAGAAGCATTCTTAGTGCTAGTGGTTTTAGATAATTGGATATTAAAATGTTTTTCTACTATTTTTTTTATATTTCCTCCATTGCCATACAGTTCTGTTTATAAAACAATGGATCAACTAATAACTGTAAAATTTGAAAAGGAAAAGCATATTGTTATGGTTGAATTAATGTAGCTGGGAGGTATTCGAATTTTGATATTTTAAATTTAAAACCAGTGTCTTTTTTTCCTGCACTGTTGCTCTCAAATGTCCAACAGCATGAGACCCTACCAGATGGGTTTGGCGGGGAGGAGGGGGGAGATGGGAGAGGAGGGAGAAACGGGGGGGGAAGGGGGCACATTTTGCTCGTCAAACTCGGCCCTTTTTAAAAAGCAGAGACATTTCCATCGACGGGTAACGCAGAGAGAGGCCTTTTCACCTTGAAATGTGCTGCGTTTTCTCTCTAATCTTCTTTCCTCCTGAAAAAAAATTACCTTTCTGAAGGACGCTTGGGTTAAGGGGATCAATAGATCACTCAGCCTGCAAATGTATTATCTTACAGAGGCAAAGAGGAAGGGGGATGGATGGATTGAGAGAGAGAGAGAGAGAGTGAGTGAGAGATGCACTCGAGACCAGGAAGAAAGGAAGCAAAAAACAAAACACAAAAGATGGGAAGCGGGACGCAGGGAAGACGAAAAAAGAAAGCAAACAAGTGATTGATAAGGGCTGAGAGTGGAGGAAGACGGGATCAAATCAACAGAGGGGCGCATACAGAGGAGTAGCTGAGAAGAAGGGATTTAGAGAATGCAGCGAGAAAGGAAAGCTGAGGGATGAAACGAGAGAAGATGAAGACTATTACAGACAGCAAGGAGAGCGGGACGTTGAAGGAGGACGTCGAGAGGAACGAGAGGTTTCCTAAATGGCAGACATCTTTCAGGGATGCTGGGCGAGAGACAGAGGAGTAGAGAGGGAAGAAGGGATTGGTGGGGTTGTACAGAGAAAGCCAGCAATGATAGAGGAAAGAGAAAGCTAGACAAATGGTTGAGGCTAGCATAGAAGTTATGCTACTACTTTTTACAGCACACGTGATTCAAAGTTCATGTTGTTTTACTGTTGTAATCATTAAAAACAAAAGATAAACGAGAATAATAAAATCACAGTGGCCAATTCAAAGCATCGTCGCAACAAAGATGACCCAGTTAATAAGGTCTTGCAAGGTCTTGGTTAATATAGGTCTTGAGAAGTGATGTGAAAGATCAAAAACATTCTGCCTGCCTCAGCTCCTCTATGGAGTATCTGCTCTTACGGCAAAGGTCTGCTCTCCTCGAGTTAGAAGCTCTGTCTTTCTCCCAAAATTGTACCATAGTTATTAGGTATTGTAGTACTAGTAGTAGATGTACTGCAAATATCAAAGAATGAAAAATTAAAGATTTACTGTACTGTATGTAAAAAAAAAAAACTATTGTCAAATCTATTCTTCTATTCTATTATTTGGCAGGACTGTGCATTCAAGAGAAGTTGGAACTCTGGGGGAAATACATTACACACACAAAGAGCATGTATTTGGATGGGGAACTACAAGGTTTCTGACATATACATATATATACACTGTAGTATGATATTTTCATGGAGGTTCATAGATTCATACATGATGTTCTTCCGTAAATTAACATTAGCTACATGGCTAGGTTTTCTCTGTCGAAGAGGAAATTTGATCATCAGGATAATAATGGTAATATTAATTGTCATGATAAACTCTGCAGTATTTATTGTTAATATACTGTACCAGTTCTCTGATATCCGAGTAGTTACCAGAAGTTTTTGGGTTCTTTAAATAAAATTAAAAAAGAAAAACGAAATAAAAACAAATATAAATTTCTCTTGTAAAATAACAAGCTATATTATGTTGTGTGTGTTCTATGCAAATGAATGCACTTTCATCAATACAACTGTGATTTTTTTACTCAGTTTTCATCGTTAACCACTCTACCTCAACTGCAAAAACCATAATACTTCTCTGATGTTGGACCATAAGAAGCAAACTGAACTTTTTTTCGCCCACCTAACCATGTTAACACTCAACAGTCAATAAAGCCCCTGATTTAAGATTTCTGAGTTCTACGTATTCTTGAATAAGTAATGTAGCTTTACATTGCCCATTTTACAAGTTATTTTCAATTGACTGGCCTCTCATCCAGACTGCTCCTTCACAACGCCCACAAGGAACATATGTGGTACGTGCTGTATATGAAAATGTTTCTAAAAGTCCTTAAGACATAAAAGTGATAAAAGGCTATATGAATAAAGTTTGACTTTATTTTAGAAAATAGGTTTGGATCTACTTTACCCCCCTCCCATGCATCTGTTTTAGCACAGCTGACCTTATAAAGCTTCAAACAGGAACAAATTCTGAATTCTAAATTAATCCCCTCAGGGGTTGGAACGGTGGCCAACTTCTAGTGATGCCATGTCACAGCACATGTGGACTGGTGAAAACTGGGCCATTTGCAACAGACAAATATGAGTTCCTGTTTCTGTTCCTTTTGTCTTTTAATTTCACCTTTCAGAAAAATGCATCCTTAAAGATGTATACAGCTGCAAAGTGGCATTAAATAAATCAGCAATTTTAAAACGCCTAAGGACAAAATTGTTGCATTAACAAAAATGTTTCCCATAAAGGCTTTAATGTTTGATAGTTTTTTGCTCATTGATAACAACAAATCCATCACTACATAACCCTCATTAAATTAAACAACAAATATGTTACAATACAGAACGTACTCACAGAAACCACAATTATAACATGCCACGGCGCCATATATAAAAAAAACCACTGGCTTACTTGCAGCTACTATGGCTACACAAGGCCGAGTCTGGTCGCGCCGTGATGATTGATGATATGACGGGAATTTCATGCTGGCGATGACAAGGACAAGACATGGGTGGACTGGCTAATTGACTAAATAAAATATAATAATCTCGCAACGATATGAATGGCAGTGCCACTCTCTTGGAGCGGTAGAAACTTCAGGCAGTATTTCAGTATTACAGTTATCCAGTTCAAATATGTCTTGGAGATCGTTATGTGGGCTAGTATCATGCCTTGTAATGCTAACACAATCTCGTTAATATAAATAGAACAGTCAAAAGTTACTATATTCATATCCGAGATTTTGCAGCGATCCTTTCCCATATGTTTTCTTAATTCTGTAGACTTTGTGGCCTTATCAAAACTTTTATTGGATGCTACATAATGTAAACAATAGCTTGTTCCGCTATTGTCATATGACATAAATAGTTCGCTATGATCGTTTGAATCCATTTAATGGCTGGGCAAACGTATGAAAAATCGACCTTGAAGCACCCCCATATAGCCGGAAGGGATCCTTGTTTCATAACCACATGTTGCGACGATTTGACTGTGAGATTTGCAGTCAAATAAGGCTCAAGTCGTTGAATTGTCGACTATTTGGGGCCTACAGTCTACAGTAAAGCATTTGAAAAATGAACATCTAAACAGTTTTGACGTGTTTATATGCCTCAATCCTCCTAGTGCATTTCTTCTTGGAATAGATGTAATATCAATATTTGTGAACTGTTTTAGCTTCTATTAGTTCATCTAACTACAGAACAGGTTCTTTTTGGATGATAGGGTCCATGAATATGAGGGTTAAAGTTTGATTACATCAACTTTAAATGTTCTCCTGTGATGAATAAAACGTCTCAATGAAAACAGATTTTCTGTCTAGTGGCCTTTGGGCCGAGAGATTGGAGCATGATTTAAATCAAATTCCAATAATAGAATATCCTTTACACCGGGGGAGGTGGGGGGCAAATAGGAGATACATCATCGACGGGTAGACACATCTGTGTGTGCGTATATGTGTGTGTGTGTGTGTGTGTGTGTGTGTGTTTATTATCTCTGACTTAATAGTTATGTCATTACCGTAGCTCATGCTAGCTTATGTGAGCACACTGAAACATACAAGATAGATAGAAACAGATCCACCTGAAGACGTTATGGGGGCCTCTCTCTCTCTCTCTCTCTCTCTCTCTCTCTCTCTCTCTCTCTCTCTCTCTCTCTCTCTCTTTCTTTCTCTCTCCATAACACACACAAACATGTTAGGCTCTCCAACAAACACACACACATGGGCAGATAGATCAATACAGTTTCATTTCAAACCTTGTTCTCAAATGCAGAGAAAGCAATGAGTGTGTGTGTGTGTGGGGGGGGGTTGTGTGAGTGAGAGAGAGGTGTCAGATTTAAGCTATGAATCAAGCTCCAACATCGGTGATAGAGAAATGAAAATAGGCTGGCGTGGAGCATTCAGCTCTATGTAAAAGTGTGTGTGTGTGTGTGTGTGTGTGCGTGCGTGCGTGCGTGTGCGCTTGCGTGCGTGGTACAGTATGGCCCTCGGGTCAGATTTTGAGTCTAAAACAGCCTTGTCTCTCTCCGTGTCACTCATCCTCTCCTCTCCTCTCCTCTCTAATGATCTGGAGTTTAATCTGCTTGACGAAACCGCACGTGTGTGTGTCTGCAGGTGTGTGATTGTAGGCTGTTGTCATGTCAACTCGTTCAGCCATTCCATTTTCACAGCGTGTGTAGGCATGTGTGTGTGTGTGTCTCACTAACCCATTCTACATTGGCTTCACTCCACACGCTGCAGACTGTATGGATCGATTTATTATCGAGTCTTTATGTGTGTGTGTGTCTATGTGTGTTTAATGGAGTGGAATCTGACAGCAATTGTCAGTCACCCCTCAATGGTCTGAAACTGATTCTAAAATCAGCAGAGATGCGTGTGTGTGTGTGTGTGTGTGTTACAGAAAGCGTTTGATTAACATCTATTCGATCGATGCCGCAACTAAACAATAAACAACATTAAAGAAGCTTTGCAGAAAACTAGTGAGCATTCCCTTGGTCTTCATTCATCTCAAAACTGTTTGTTATCTGATCACGTTAGTCACCTGCGTAAATTTTGCCTCCCATGTTAGACCACTCAGAAATATCCTTGAAGTGCATTATATGCTTTACGTTACTTTACGTTGCAGTAGGTAACATTACGTTATCTAATCTGTCCTTTTTCCCCCTGCATGAATATGCATTAAATCTTTAATGGAATTGAAAAAAAAAAGAAAATTACTTCATTAAAGTGTTTATGCATCAAAGCACATCGATTTTTAAAAGCAGATGAGAGATTACATCAGAGTCTCCATGGTGTGATTAATTATTGCATGGCTGGGTGATGGGAGATAGTTAGCTAGTTAATTAGCTTTTTGTTTGTTTTATCCATGGTTGACTGGTCTGTTTTAGTGTGACGTGGAGGCAGGATAGTCTAGTGGTCTAGGTGTTGGACTTCCAGCCAAAAGGAGGTGGGTTTGAGCCCCAGAGCTGATCTATCTGTAAGTATCCTAGAGCAAGATGCCTAACCCCTACCTGCTCCATGTAATAGCACAATGTAATTGTAAGTCGATAAGAGTCTGCTAAATGACCTAATTGTAATTGTAATGTAGAAATGAAATCCCATGAACTACAGATGTAAAGAGTATAGTTTTGAAAACAAATTCCTATACACAAAATCGAGTGGCTAATGTGGGCTGTTATTTACAGTGTTACGCTAAATGTCAGGGAAGTTTATCTTGGACAGTTATATCTTACTTTGGCAACGTGGAAAGCCAGGGTTTCTAATTCCATGTGAGAAAAAAATATTGTTAATTTAGAAGATTAACATGTTTCGTAAGTATTGTTGCACTGTTGTGTCTTAAATGAGTTACTGATAATCGATGGATCACACACTTAAATCACACACACAAATGAAAACCCTGTGCGATTGTGTTTGTGTGTAATATTATATTGGAAGGTCCATGTTGATGCCATTGCATGGTTATTTTCATTTCAGAGCAGCACACACACCAATTATTTTCTCCCTACTTTGTCCCTCTCCCTCAATTTATTTTTTCTATTCTAAAGTTTTTCAATCCACTCCAATTTTTCTGTTCAATTTATATGGCTTCATTGGCATGGAAAGGAACCAACCTCTCTCTCTCTGTCTTTCTCTCGCGTATACATGTATTGTGCTATATATTTCATCGGACTAGCGTGACTTCAGTTCAGACCAGTGCTGATGGTAAATTTCCCCACACCATTCAATTAGATGGAGAAGGAGCCAAGCTAGCTGGGTGTGCAGTGTTTGACCAAACCTGTATAATGGATTGCATTGCTAATAAACAATGAAAGGGCCAAAAGCAAAGTGGGAGGTGTGTGTGTGTGTTGGAGGGCAAATGGGATGAGAATGCTAATACGTCTGTCAGGACCTTGATGAGCCAAGTGTTTACTTTTACCAACACACACACACACACACACACACACACACAGTACATGACCACATACACATAGAGGCATTTACGGGGACAATAACGTACCTTATTATTTAAGTGCTTCATTTGTTTGGAATTTTTTTTCTTTATTTTTTCCTTTAATAACAACACCCTGTTTCACACTGAAACAGTCACTAGAGGCTGCTGGACATAATCCCATTTAAGGCGTTGCTCAATAGCACCCAGACAATAGGAATGTTTTGCAATTATTATATTTGTGGCTGGATAGCCACAAATATACAGCTCCCACTGTTTGAGTTAGTTCCCTTTATTAGTTTCTACCAACACACCATAAATTATTATTAGCATTATTGTTTTTTACTTCCAACCTTCCTAAATATGGACATCTCAGATGACTAGATAGCAGTTTTTAGGCCAGTATTACAATAAAGATAAGGGTTCAAGTTTGAATTAGACGGCTGTCTACCTAACCTTGATACTTAGCTAGTTAGCATGATAACAGGGTAAACTTTGGTCCCACCACAGTGCAAAATGATGAGGGAGAATAATCCAATGAATCAAATCTAAAAATAAGATCCATATTGCAGTTATCTGCTCCTTTAAAACAATGCTCTTCCTAGACCACATAAGAGACACAGTATTCACATACAGTCTGTCACCAACCCCTGCTTACTCATTGGCGGATTATCGCCACGCCAACTCCTCTGGGAGTTCCTGAGCACTCGACTGAAAATAGGAAGTGCTGTCATCAGCATGTACTGGAGGACGAGAGAGAGAGAGAGAGAGAGAGAGAGAGAAAGAGAGAGAGAGAGAGAGAGAGAGAAATGGAATGCAAGAGATAGAGGGAGAAAGAAAGGGGGAACGAAAGAAAGAAGGGGGTGAGGGGAATTTTTAGCCCAGAGCCTCAGACAGAATGAAGGACTAAGATACCAAACTGTCTTTCTCTGACGAGCATGCACACACACACACACACACACACACACACACACACACACAGAGGCCGGTGGCATCAGCTTTGTCATCAGTGCCGATGACAAAGTGTTTGTCAGCATGCCATCAGCGCAGGGGCATGATGGGAAATGACATCCTGGCTGCAAAGCGGGCTAGAGTGCGTGATCAACACCTGTAGCCACGGCAACTCTGACGCCTAATTCCATTCCAGTTACATTCCATTTCCTTTTCAATTACAACATAGTTGTAGTCGATAGTTGTCGTTGCTCATTTATAGCTGCAGTTACAAACATGCTATTTAAATCACATTGTTTTAAAAGAAGGGTTTTGAAAATGGTAAAGCACAAGACATTAATATAGGGAAATAGAAAACACATTATACTGTATGAGCTAAATTACACAGGTATGTACATTTCCCTACTGCGTGTGTGTGTGTGTGTGTGTGTGTGTGACTATTCAAGGCCTGTATTTGCTCAGAAATGCAACAGGCATGGACTGTATTTAGTGAATGCCCCAGTATAGTCTGCATGTTTGTCTGGTTACCGAGGGCCACGGCCACCCAACCTACTGCTCGTACTTACCCCGCGTGTGTGTGTGCGTGTATGTGTAGGCTTACTTATGCATGTTTGTTTATAATTATGTGTGTGTGTGTGTGTGTCTGATATATCAGCATTGTGTGTGTGTGTGTGTGTGTGTGTGTGTGTAAAAGGCCACCCATCTAAACGACAGACCTACATGAAGGAAGAAATTCCACAAATAGACTACTGTGGTAATGGGCCAACACACACAGTGTGTGTGTGTGTGTGTGTGTGTGTGTTGATCCATGCTGCCACTGGATTTACTGTATTTACTCGACAAACAAGCTGACCAAACACACTGTTTTTAGATGCCACACAGAGATGCACACACACACACACACCCACACACACTCAGAATAACATCCAGTCTAAAGTAAATCAATATCTTCTAGAATGAGTGAGAATGAGCGACTCGGACATTCAATGTAGGCCTGTATGTATAATAATATTATACATATTATATATATATATAAGTCACAGAAGCTACAAGATTGTATATATATATTCAATTAAAAATACTGCTCTCAGAACCTTGTCACCATTTAAAAGTTGCCTGAAAACATTACGACTTTCCCAAGCTTGTGTGTGTGTGTATGTGTGTGAGTGTGAGTTACAGTAGTGAGAGAGTGGTTTATTAAAGCCCTAATCCGTTATTCCTGTATGGTGGTTCCACCCCAAAAAGATGCTTTACCACGCTGGTGAGAAAGAAACCCCCTATTGTATTTAATGTGATAAATAGACTTGATTTGAATGGTTTAGAAGGTTTAGAAAGGAGAGGTCCTAACCATATGTAATTACTCTACAAGCTAGCTAATGTATCTAGTTCATTTTATCAGAGGAGAGGCAGATGCAGTTAATTTCAGGTCAGCGTGTTGGGCTGAGAAGGTTAGTAATGACTGTGTGTACAGTGGGCAGGGCCTATGGGCTGTTTCTGATTAACTTCTTGTAAAAACACCTCCGGTCTGAGCATCTCTCTCTCTCTCTCTCTCTCTCTCTCTCTCTCTCTCTCTCTCTCTCTCTCTCACACACACACATACACACACAGTGTACTGTTTGCTTAGCTTTGATACGCTCTCAGAGTTCACAGGTGACGAGGGCTGGACGTAACACTCTGTTTTTCTAGAGACTTCTAAGCACCTGAATCTGCTTTTACACACACACACAAGGAGCTCCAGACGGTTAGGTGGGGGAGACGCACGCACACACACACGCACACAAACACTCATACCTAGCACAACCACTCACACACTACACAGAATAACAACGCATTCAAGCTGTTGCACGCACAAACACAGGAACAAGCTAACGGACTTGACATACAGTACGTAGGCCTACATAGCATGGTCAATAAAACTCTTATTAAGTTTGACATTTTCCTTTGATTATACACACACACACGCACATACACACACGAAGTACGCGCTGCTATTGACATAAACACAAAAATATACAGAAAAGCACAACACTCAAACGCACACGCTAACATACACAGACTGATGTAAACACACGCAAATAGCATACACACATAAATACGCACAGTATCGCATCGGCGCGCACACATCTCGGAGGCACGAACACACCTTAAACTCAAGGCAGCAAAATATACAAACCCAACAGAACCCAACAGAAGCTTTTCATTATGGCAGTACACGCACCTAAACATGTCTCTCTCTGGAGCTGTAGTCACTCAAGAGCTACGCATGCAAACCCATTCTAACTACTTACATACCCACCCAGTACTAATGCAGGACATCTGACATGAAATGCATGATGGGATATCGGGTATTTATACATTATGCATTATCAGAACCTATACAGTATGCAGAGATATGGACTAGATTCATTATTGGATGGGGTCCATGCCCAACATGGCAAACATTGTAGTAATAAACAGCGGGGAGCAGCTTGGAACTTATATGCATACAGTGTGTATTTACGTGTAAGCTTACATTCCGCTCTTATCAAAAATGTCATGTTTGGTATCATTATGTAAACAACGTTTTTGGATATTCTCTATGTTTAAGGTCAGGTCTGTCTCGTAAACAAACCAGTTGGCTATAGCATTTCCCTGGAACATACGTGGGGTCAATTTATTTTACTCATTTATTTGACATTTTACTGACATTTATTGCACTTTATTACACATAAACCCTGAAAAAGGAATTCAATATTACGTCAGTACAACGTATTGTGTTTAAACGCAGTTGGTAAAAGTCACTGTGTGAGTACCTGTCAGTGTGTCCGCTCATTTGTGTCTGACTGACATCCATCGCATGTCATTAGGTTTTAGTGCGCGCGCATAGGTCAGTGTTTGTGTTGGTGTGTGTGTCAGTGTGCGCTGCCTCTGTGCCCTCTGTGTTTGTGTGTGTGTGTGTGTGCGCGCATTTGATCCCCACCCCGACAGTTCTTGAGACAGGATTGACATTGTCTTTAGTGAGCAATTATATCCAGAGAGATGAAGGGAAAGGTCACAGCCATCCAGCCATCAACACACCTCACTAAATGCCAACTGTGCTCGCCTGGTGTGTGCACATGTGTGTGTTGTGTGTGTGTGTGTGTGTGTGTGTGTGTGTGTGCGTGTGCGTGTGCGTGTGTGTGTGTGTGTGTGTGTTCACACACACTAGCCAAAATGCCAGCCTCACCATCCGGCACACCGCTCCCTGGTGCTTGTGGGTAATCTACAGTGATTGATGAGAGAATTAGTGTTGCCAAGCAAAGCAATGCACTCTGGGAATGAGGAAGTTCTATTATTGGAAGGGGGCATGGTATTAAGGTTATAGCGCCAATAGCCTTGTGTAATTATGCATTTGTGTGTGTGTGTGTGTGTGTTGGGTGCGTGTGTGTTCACTTCCTAAAACAGATCATCTTTCAGACAGTTATTGATGGATGAGGTGCAATAAATCCATATTTCCTGTTATTATGGCAATCAGTGTCACAGCCTGGGTAAACTCATTAACATTTTGGACAATTTATTCATAATCACTATGTTAGACTCACAGGCAAACATGTCAAGTGTTACTGTTTTTAGGTTAAGGTTCAACTTCGCACAGCGCATTTAGAATTTTAACATTTGTTTTCTTCTCTCTTTTATGGACTAGAACGAATACTAATGCTATCCTTTGTGGGATACATTTCAAAACAGTTCTCTTCGGTTGAAAGTTCTGGAAAAGTACATCATCCTTACAAAATGATTTGATGAGTTGAGAAATGATGCTACTCCCTCTAGTGGTGCAAGAGGGGATGGTACAGTGTGTGTGTGTGTTTGTGTGTGTGTGTGTGTGTATGTGTGTGTGTGTGTGTGTGTGGTGGTAACGAAAGTATAAGAATACTTCGCATCTTGACATCGCAGTGCTCTGTTCACAAGCACCATGCAGTACAGTCTGATTGTATCATCTTGGAATGGAAATCCCATAGTGTTGACAAGAGGTAATTGTGTTTTTTTATGTTTGAACAGTATCGTTAAGATTCTATGAAAGGAAAGGTTGGAGTATGAGCTTGCCAGTTTCTTCCATGTTTAACATTTTTGGGCTTCCCGTCATCACCATTTTTAACTTCACAGCTCCATGAAATTTTGTCTATTCCCTCTAGCAAATCCGCAGTATTGTGGACATATTGAACGTGTGCATAATGGGCTCAAAATGTCAGCGAGAGAGACAATTTTACATCGGGACAGCCCTGAGCCCTCACAGAATTCTGGATCTGGAACAGACATCAAAGTCTGTCAGTCCATGCATGCAGACGTTAAGTTCGGGCCATGCAATTTCATCATTCTGACCCTGAATAACATAAACCATCACATAAAAATGATGAGTCGTTGAATCGTCAGCCAAGTTAGCAAAACAGTATGAATCCTTACTCATCCCTTCGATCATAGCAAGTATCAATGGTGTCAAAAGACAATCTCTCTTTCGGACTCAAACAGAGGCTGTCAACATCAAGCTTGCCTTCATTGAAAAAGTAGCTGGCATACATTGCCCCAAGGATGGATGAATTTCTGTAAAAAGTTTGATTTTCTTTGAACAGCGCACACAAACAGGGTCTGGCTTTTGCTGCGAGAGCAAATGAGTGTGTGTTTCCTCCCGACAGGATGCCTTACCTCAGATTCTCGTTTTTTTTTAAACTATGATTAAATTGTACTGTAGAAACGTGTTTTCTAAAAGTATTTAAAATTATAGACAGTATCCCCTTGTTCCAAGAAGGTTATACTGTATTTTTGCAAGTGTGTGTGTGTGTGTGTTTGAGAAAAAAAAAATCAAACATCTTTCAGGGGCTTTAAGTTTTAGAGCTGTAAGAGTCTTCAAATGGTGTGTTTGCTAGTGTGTTTGACATATATCTAATGACATTAAAACATTGCTTTTCGTTCTTGATGTAAAGTGAGAGTCGGGGGAGCAGCTTATTTAATACTTCATGATCTTAGCTCAGCATCCCAGCAAAGTGTCAGACTGAGTCTGAGTTTTAACACAGAGGAATTGTCTCTGTTTAAAATGAAAGACTCATTTTGTGTGTTCTGTTGCAATTTCCTGTGGGTCTTTGTGTTTTGTTTCTTACGTGTCACTTATTTTATAGGATGCTCTCTGTTTTCTTACATTTTTCTTATTGTTCATTTTATCTTCTCATACTATTTTGGGGGCTGCAGAAGATAATAATGAGTTTTTCCATGCCATGAATTATAATTTGTTAAAAATTATAGCTAATATGCTGTCTTCTCAACATTTGAGGTGTAAAAGACCCCATTAACTATTTTAAAGCCATTTTAGAGATTCTGAGGAGATTTACACATTAAAACTATTCATCATAGGCCTGCATACAGTAGTGCTACAGTACCACTGCTCAGTGAACAGGCATCAGAGAAATTCTTCACATCTCATTTTATATATTTATATATTAAGTATTGTTTTATTGCGTATAACTGCAATTCGTTCCATTGAATCTCATTTCAAAAGATCAAGTCACTTCTGATAATATAATCTCACTTTATCTCATCCTCTCAATGTCTCATCTAATCTAAAATCTCATATATTCTCCCTTCATCTCTGCAATTTTATACAATCTAAGCATACATAAATAAATATATCTCTTATATTCCCAACCCTAATTCTCTAAGCACACGGAGCATTGTTTGCAGTAAATTATTGAATTTTAATCTGAGGTATTATGTATTACTTGGAAGAATCCTCACATATTGTCCCTGTGATGCTGCATTACGCCAGATTAACAACAATACGTCTGGCACTATGTTTTTCTCTGGTGTATTTACTAGTGTCTGAGCTCCTGCATGCTGTGAAGCTGCTAACTTTAACAACCAGAATAAGTATGCTTTTAATAGGCAAGAGAATATTCCTCTTTAGTGTCTCCCACCACAGGTATATGTAATGAAATATTCACATTTCTGACAGCCCGGCAGTAGATGTTTGCCCAAGGAGAGGAACTCAACTGTGTGTGTGTGTGTGTGTGTGTGTGTGTGTGTGTGTGTGTGTGTGTGTGTGTGTGTGTGTGTAGACTCTGGTAGCAGGTATAGTTTACGGTCTCGCTAAAGGACACTTTGATTGTGCATGATAATCACACTGTCTAATGCAGGGCCCAACACATGACCTGTGTTTACACAAGAGTCTATTAAATCATCAGCCGGTTTCGCATGAGGGTGGACGAACGAGGTGGGAAGAGAGAGAGAGAGAGAGAGAACTACAGATAGTCTCCGGTGGATGGAGGGAGAGAAAGAAAAATGGACAAAGAGAAGGAAATGAACAGAACCTACAGAATAAGCATTTCTTAGAGAGAATGATGCCTGCTATCATCGCACGCCTCACACATACACACACACACACACTACCTTGTATATTCCGCTCCTGGCTTTCCAATTTAAATGCAAATGTTCCCAAACTGGACTCCAGCACCACGCGCAGGCACAATCATTTGACGCAGCGATGAATTATATATTTTAATTAGGCTGGCAATAAGAATCACACCAGTTCAGCTCTTTTCCCTCCAATAAGAAAAGTCGAGGGAACGAGGAAGGGTGGGAGGGTGTAAACGGAGGGACTGGCAGGCGGATGTGTAAATGGGCGGATGGCTTGATGGAGGGTGGGAGTGTGTCAATTGAGTGTGTGTGTGTGTGATTGCGGTGTTTAGCGCCTGTAGGCCGTCATTATGCAAGAGATCTGAAGCTGTCAGATTTCAAAACTCTATTGTTCGCTGACGGACGGGCTAAATGCATTGATGAGCTCACACACAGACTCTCGCGCACACACACACAGACCCACACCACGTGGATGTTGATGGGCTAAGCAGCCCTTACAGAATGAAGGATCGTGATGCTCTGACGAGGGATGCAATTTTAATTTCACCCCCTGTCACTCCTTTCAGCATCGGCCCTGATAACATACATATGAGCTGCCAATCACGCGCGCACACAGGCACGGCGACGAGAGAAAATCACAAACGATAAGCACCAACTTAAAATACACACACACTGTTTCTGTCCTTCTGACTTTTAAGCACACCGGACCTCTGCGCACACGAAACCACATCCAAAACAGCACAAACAGACACAACAAAGTATATCATTAAGAATTGGGTTGTTCTGGGAACTTTCAAGCTACACACTCTATGTTGCCGAGAAACGTATTTAAATGTGGATTTTCTTGATCGATGGGATTGAAGTGTTGAGACTAGGGATGTTGAGGTTAACCGTTTTGCGGTTGATCATGGTTGTAAATCGTAACGTGAATTCATCGTTACAACAAGTCATTACTTTAAAACCGTCAAAAGTCAGTTTGTAAAAATAGGCAAGTTTGAGTTCTCTAACGTTACGAGTATCTTTGTCAATACAATCTACTCTATGATAGCCTATTTACTCCCCCTTGCGTTCAGAATGTTAGTGGACAGTGTAGAAATACAACCTTAGTTTCAAATATAGATTTTTTCCGTATATAAGACCAACAGATGTTCAAAAATACAATAAAGTTGTTGATTGTTGTTTTTTTAGCAATTGTTTTTTCTTTGTAGTGTTACATTTTGAAATAGAAAATAATCGCAATAACCGTGAAATCATAGTCATTTCTTTCATAATGAACCATGCCACCTACAGTAATTTCAAACTGTGGAATCCCTAATTGAGACTGACAATGAGTTGTTTGTATGAGTGAAGGTAATAGATTCAGTTCCGTATCCATATTGTTATTAGTCAAAAATGTTAATTCCATGCAACCTCACCTCTTTAGTGGACTACATAAAAAGAACACAACAATGAAAATGTCTAATAGACCACATTCGAGAGGATAAATCTTGACTGCACTATGCATACAACCATATATCTTTATAGCAATGCTGTTTTATGGTTTAAGTAAAGGACTTAAAACCTTGCTGACACTCATGGGCTGCAATATGTTGTCTGAGAGAAGATGTGGTTTTATTTTGACCTTTATTTCATACAGAAATCTTAGTTCACTGTTTGAATGTGTAACTTGCTTCTTTACAGGAAAACAGCATTAATTTGGTTTTTACAAAAACCTGCATTTAATCCTTAATTGAATGCCTACTGTACAAGCTTTTTTGTGTTGCAATTATATTTCTGTTTTGAAAAATAAAATAGCAGTTCACTGTTCTGGTACAGTGTAAAACTTTTTAAAAAACCATTAGCCTTGTGGTGTACAAAAACCTTCCTGTTGTACACACATCTGCCATTTCAGCTGGACTGTAAAAGGTTTTCCATGTTCTTTAACCTGGTATCACTGTTGATGTGTGTCGTGTTTCGTACATAGGCCTACTGTGTGTTAATGAGTGAATAGGAAAAGGAAAAATAGTGTGTTAACTATAGAAAGACTGGTTACGTTTACATGCATCCTCGTATATTATTATGCATAATGACAATACATAATTGTAAATTCTTCATTTAAACACACGCACGTTTGGGTATCTCAAATATTGTAATGGACAATTAGAGTGCAGTGTTTAGCTTATAGGCTATTGTTTGAAGATTCAGTGAGGTTGAAATATTAGGAAGCTGGGCTGGTCATGTTTTTGTCCATTACAAATGCAATTAAGACAAGTAGCTGTATATTATTATTCAGGATTTCAGACACTTTATGGACATGTACTGTACAATACCATAGCACATTTAAATAGGCATTTCTAACGGGGGGGGGGGACTTTTTATACCCATATAGTCTCTGTTTAATATCATATTACGTTATGTTATGCTGACGTTAATTATGTTGCATTATGGGACATTTCACATTTGACTATGCACAGCTGCATGTTAATGGGAATATTAGTGGAATATTTCTTTTCAGGAGACATGCAGCTTAGCAGCGGTAAAACAAAAGTGTGTGCATGTAAACGTAGTGAAATAAAAAGGATTTAGACAGAGCAGAACTTCCACAGAGGGAGGTGATAGGAGATGACAGGGGCTTGTAACAGCAAGACGACAAGGATATTCACTTTCCTCTCTTCATCTATTCAAAAGAACACTTGCTCTGTTCGTGACACTCATGCTACGCTAGCACACACACACACACACACACACACACACAGTACTCGCAGAGGAAGTGTTTGCAGCACACAGACACAGTCTTTGTCTAGAAGAGAGAGAGAAATAGACTCAGGGAATATATGGAGAGAAGAGAGAATAATTCAAGAAATTAAGTAAGGCATTGAAAAACAGTGGAGGAATGGCACCATCCCTAACATTGTGTTGCCTCCTGTTATGTCTTGTCACGTCTCTCTTGTCACGTCTGATAAAAATGTAGCTTAACCCCTCAACCAAGCCAAATAATCGATGCAAATGTCTTAAACTCAGTAGAAACAATGAGATATTCAAACAGATCTTGTTATTCACACAAACATGTGACTTTAGGGACATATTACTGTGTGTGGGGTTAAAATGTATATGTGTGGAGGGGGGCTTAACTCCTATTGATGGTTTGATTGAGAGCTGTCTTTATTTAAGGTGCACTGTGTCTTTAAGAGATGCCGGCCCTTCCCTCAGAGGATGGACCCATTAGACTGATTAACAGAGAGCGAGAGAGAGAAAGAGAGAGAGAGAGAGAGAGAGAGAGAGAGAGAGAGAGAGAGAGGGGCTATAGAGAAAAAGATAGTGAGAGAAGCAGAGACAGGAAGAGGGAAAGAGAAACGATTCAGAAAGAAGGGTTTTGAGAAGTAGGGAAGTAAGAACAATCGCATTAAGAAAGGCATAGATAGAGGAGAAGAGGCATTGTCGATGGTGCTGTAAGGCGCCTATGGGTGTGTTGGTCCACTGGGCGGAAGGGCGGACGTACTCACCCCTACTTGCTGACACACACACACGCTGACAGCCTCCCTGTGTGTGTGTGTGTGTGTATGTGCGTGTACAGATGGCGAACCTTGTGACGTCGCTGTGCTGTGTGGTGCTGGCTGCAGTCGTTGTGGCCTACGCGCAGAGACGGAGTCAACTCGGTGAGTACACAGTCTACTCTATTTAGTTCTGGTCTCTCCTGTCCTAGCCCTGTTCCAGTAAACTCTATTCTGTTCTATTTTCTATTCTAGCCCATTTTTGCTCTACGCAACTCTGTTCCATTTGACTTAAGCCTGTTCTGTTCTACTTTTCTCAACAGTTAGTTTGCTGTAATCCATTCTAGCACATGCTGACATGAGTTCTACATGTAATTTAAATAAATAGACGATTTTGTGCCACTCCTTCCCCTTTTACTTGCTGGTTTCCCCTCACTCTATTCAGTTCTGACTATTTTCCCCCTCAAATGCTTGACTGACGTTCACTCAACTCTGCTTAGCTAGATTCCTCCAAATTTAGTCCACTCTGATCTTTACTGTTGCATTCGGCACATTTATCCATGACACTGTTGTTTGTCCTAGTGTGGTGCGTGTTTAGTTTGCTGCGAGTTCAGGTGAATGTTTCCAGATTGTGACGTCACGTACTGGTGTCCCACTGGTCTGTGCTGGGACATGCTGGGACACCTACTGGTCTTGGGATCTGCTGGCATGCTCAAAGTACTGAGGTGGAAATTTGTTCACTGTACGACAAAAACGTGCATACTGTAGCTTTGCTGTCTGCCGAAGAGCTTGTATCTCCTATTAAGATTTAAAGTTCAGCGGTTCTAAATATGATAATTATACTGAATGTTTAATTGTCTCAGATTATGGTGAATAAATTGATTTCTTTGGCTGCAGTGCGAAGTTGCATAAATGTGAAAGTGAAAATAGATAATATTTTAATGCAAGCAGCATTGAGAGAAACTTGTGTTTGTCACAAGCAGTGCTCTGTCACCTGACTTTTAAAAAAATCCCTCCGCTAAACAACCAATCAGGATGGGGCACTGAAGTCAGCTGACCCTCAAAATAATTTAAGAAAGTCAGTGACGCACATTGGGGCATCACGAGGGTCAAAACACACACACATACAAACACACGCATGCTACAAATTAGGAAGAAGTAAGGCTGTTCATTGGAAAATAAGAGAGTGAGAGAGAGAAATAGATTAAGGGAAGATTAAGTAACATTTTGGATAATTGAAAACAGAAAGTGCAGTGAAAGCATACAGCAATATTGGACATGAGAACAGTAAAGAAAGAGAATATTGTGTGTCGTGATTGTCTCAGCGTGAGAGGGAGGACTGGAGAATAACATACGGACAGGAGTAAGTATCAAAGTATCTGTGGCAGCAATAAGAATAGAGAGTTGTCTACCCTCTGGCCAGAACTCCCAGTGTGTGTGTTTGTGTGTGAGAGAGAGAGAGAGAGAGAGAGAGAGAGAGAGAGAGAGAGAGAGAGAGAGAGAGAGAG
>JAOEHI010052830.1:0-16086 GCA_025447815.1 Percopsis transmontana | reverse complement strand
GCGGCCCCCGGCGCCCCGCGCGGGCCCCCCCCCCCCCCCCCCCCCCCCCCCCCGCCCCCCCCCCCCCCCCCCCCCCCCCCCCCAAATGTGAACTCATTCATGAATCGAATCTTATTAAGTAGTATATCTTGGCACACCCATCTCAAAGACACTACAGACAGCCGATGGAAACAGTCCAGTACAGTATCCCACTAGTCCCAAGTCAGTATTATTACGCCGGTACGAGCACAGCCTGCAGACAGGATGCCAACCCACGAGCTCGCTCCTGTGAATTATTAGTCCGGTCACCGTCCCCTCCTCGCACCCCTCAGGATGAGAGGCATCAGCTGCAGCTCCACCCTCCCGTCACCGGGGACAACAGCACCCTCAGGCTCCGTGACAACAAGTCCCGCCCCAGCAGCGTCACGCCAACCATGAGGGTGAGCTGAATAGCTTTGTCTCCGCTGTGTATGGCATAACAATGCATTGATTACAATGTTGTTACCGACAGAATGAAGCACCGTTCTCAAGCGAGGCATTGTTGTTGTTGTATTTTTTTGACAAACTCACCAGGTTTTACAAGAATACATCCTGGATGACACACTAGTTTAGGATTTAGCTTTGACCTATTTATCTTGTGAGTTCATTACCGTATATTTACAGTTTTATTTCTGATTCGAATAAACGATAGTTCAGTAAAACCCTTCACTGTAAAGCTCCTTACCTCAATTCCTGTTTATCTTCAGTTTATCAGTTCTAGGAATATGTTTAATTGATTCATATAATTTGTATTCTGCTCCAAAGACTAGTTGTCTATAAAATCTCATAATACAATGTCAGCATGTGTGTCACAGACAGTATGTAAGCACTGAGTAATGCTAGCTAAAGCAACGTAGCCCACAGCTAGTGGACAAGTCATTAAAAACGTTGACCGTTTCCTGTTGACAGAGGAAGCGCTTAGAGGAGTCGCCCACCCGCGTCACCAGCAAACCCAACGTCGCCCCCTACGACCGAGGCCTCCTCCACCCCCACCCCCCCTCCTCCGCTCTCCATCAGCACGCCTCTTCCACCCTGCCCCACCCGTCCTCCTCCCACCTCAACATCTCCCCCCACTACTCCACCTCCTCCCTCCCGCACAAGCACACCTCCCCCTCCCTGCCCCGCTCCTGCGCTGGGTTTCGGACCTCCTGCACCCCTCCTACCCCGGCCCCCACCGCCCCCCTGCCCGTGTGCCCCTCCCCACAGACGGGCATTCGCTATGTGCCCCCGGCGTCCCACGAGCTCCGCCCCCACCCACAGGCCCAGCCAATCAGGTACATTGAGCTAATTCAACACTTCCTGGGGAAATATCTTGAAAGCCTTTGGCTATTGTAGAAACAAGTTAATCGTCTCAACACATCCCGCCCTACCTTCCTGTTTCAAGAGGAAACAGGCCAATAAGTTTCCCAGACAGGGATTAGGTTTAGTGGAAAATTTTGTAATTTACTGAATTACAGCTTTGTTTCTTTTTAAAAGAAATGTGTTTGATTCTAGTAGTAGGACTGATGCCTGTGTAATCCACACGATAATAGCATGCTGTGCTGTCAAAAAACGTGTTTTCCATCAAATTTTCTATTTAGTCTAGGAGGCTTATCCTTATCTTGAAATCCGGTCCTTAAAAGCATTACAGTCAACACTTTTGAAACAGTAAATTGGTTACAAAAATTCAACTAAATAATAATAGCCATTTTAAGTTGAGCTAATAGTGATTTACTGCAAGAATCTTGTCTGTAGAGCCTCTAAGAGTGTGTGTGTACAGACAAAGTAGCTATGCCTCATGGTTCAACTAGTCTGTGTTTATGTGTATGTCCTGTTTTCAGGGGCCAGTATCAGTATCTGGAGCCACGGGGAACTGGGACAGAAGGTCTAAAACAGGAGTGGTTCACCAAATATTTTTCCTTCTAAAAACACACACACACACAAAGCCAAATACATTGCTCCATATACAGTTCATTGCTTATTATACTTACCAGGTTGCTTCTCAGACTCTTACATTCAGTTGTAAGAAAGTTTGTGAATCCTTTGGAGTTAGAATGATTCCTGTATGAATTGGTCCCAAAATCCCATTTGTTCTTTCTCATAACAATTAACACAATCTTATAAAACTACTGTACCGGCACACAACTAGTGGTATTCCTCCATGTCTTTCTTTACACAGACATAATCTAGGCTGAAGAAATTTTTTGATTTAAATTGAATAACTTTTAAATCTACAGATATAACTGTTGATTTTTATCTGTCCTCAGGGTCCTTATTATTCTGCATGATCCATCTATTTCAGATGAGAGTAGCCCTCCTATTCTCCTCTCGGATTTGCTCAAATGAGTTGCACAGTATTCCTTCCGGGATCTCCTTTGACAAGGAAACATTACATCTCTCCAGCGGGGCTGCATTCAGTGTGCTTGAACGTAGCAAACAGATGTGTTTGAAGTGAACAGTGTGGTCTCCAACCCACAATCCACCTCTCCTATTTTTTAAAACTAGTTCACTTTCACTAACAAAATATATAATATGGTGCTGAATGCAGCTCTTAGTTTTGTATTATGAAAAGCAGTCTCCACATTGGAGACTGCACATTGGCCAAGCCCCCTCTAACCCCTATCTATGTGTGTTGATTGATTGGAACATCCAATTACATATCCCTCAAAAGAGGGTTTCTCATTTTCCTCCAGAAGGTCAAATTATTTTCTGTAGCATAGTTTGACTGTTTATATAAATTCAGTTAATACAAGAAATAAAGCAGTGTGTTCATTTATCTTAAATTGGAGACCACATTTAAAGAACAATTCATACAGAAATTCATGCTAATTCCAAAGGATGTACTTTATATAACAACTGTATGTACACACAAGCACACAGACACATGTCTATCAAACACAACAAGCTCATCACCAGCAAGCCCATCTCCTGAACATTGTCTCGACTAAAAAGTGCTTCTCGAAACACATGCGTGACCTCTTCTGAAAACACACTACAGGATCTAGTTTGTAATGTTTGGGACGCCTCCTTAGCTTTACAAGTCTTCCTTTTGGACAGGTCGAACCTTATCACATGAATAAAAGCAAACACACCCACAGCAGAGTGTCAGATTGAGAGGCAAGGCATCGACATGTTCAATCAAGATCCTTACACACACACACACACACACACACACACACACACACACACACACACACCTAACCATACCAAAATGAAGATTGTCTCAATGCAAAAATGTATATTAATCTTGATGAAGATTGAATAAAATATTTTGTTTTTATAAGTCTTTTTTTCCCCCTCAAGACCTTTTTTTTTAGATACTGGTAAACGTTTTGCAGAAAAGAGAAAACATTTATCATATACACCACCATTCAAAAGTTTATTCAGCTAATTTTTTTCATTCAAATAGGTTTACATTTTAGTTTGAAATTTAAATATAGTTAAGTCATTGACAAGGTTGGAAATAACAATTTTGTGCTTCACATTTGGCTTTCGTCAAAGATTCCTCAGCATGCCATGCAGACCTTTGGCATTCTACCTGTCAATTTGTTGAGGTAATCTTTCACCCCAAGCTTCCTGAATTATTTCTCATAAATTAGATTGGCTTGATGGGCACTTTTTTCATACCTTATGGCACCTCACAAAAGTTCTTCTGTGATCCAAATACCTCTTAGATTTGTCTGTCATCCTCCATGCAATGTCTATGTTCTTTTGCCTACTGTAATCCTTTCCTTTTAATCAGCCAGTTTCAGATATGGCTTTTTCTTCTAAACTCTGCCTAGAAGGCCAGCATCCCGCTGTCGCCTGTTGATGAGACTGGTGATTTGTGGCTATTGTTTAATGAAGCTGCCAGCTGAGGACCTGTGAGGCGTCTGTGAGGGTTTTCTAATGTTGAATGTTTTCTTTTAGCTAATAATTTACAATTAGCTAACACAAAGTGCCTATGGAACACAGGAGTGACAGTACCAGCTATAATAGTAATTTGCAAAAATAACAATGTCTAGAATTTATTTTTTAACAATTTAATTGTTATTCCCATTGAAAAAAAAAAATGTTAACAAAAATCACATTGCCAATTAGTGATGGTTATAGATTAATATAAGTAAATTTGTGAAAAAGTTCAAGAATGTACACATACTAGCATTTTAGTAGCAGAGTTTTGACATACAGTTCTTAGTGGGTCCACTGTGGTCTGAATCCTGGGCCTTCTGTGTGTAAAGCAGACATAACAACTACACTATACTGAAACAGGTGCAACTGTGCCCAAACACAAACCGCTGGTGTTAAATTCAGACCAGCTATTTATATGCATGTTTCACAAATAACGTAGCTTAGGTGATACCTCAGATGAGGTCATTATTAACATTAGTATACCTCACAAAGCTGTATACTTATGTCTTATGGTTACCATCCTGTGCAATATACAGTATATAAATTGGTCTTCATTTCAGTCAGTCAGTCATATTTCTATAATATGACCGCTGCCTGTTCACTGAATAATAGTTTAAAAAAAAAAAACACAGAGACCTCCTTAGTGCCTCTTGTGTGCTCTTGGATTTGCGTCGCTTCACATATCCATCTGGGAAAAGCAATTTTCCAGAACCTCAGTGGCTGAGCGGTATTTAAGCACATTGTCCACGAAACAAGTGAGCTCGCGACGCAGCCCCTTGGCGCCCTTCCCTCCAGCCCCACGGTACCTCATGACAAGCAGCTTCGAGCACAGGTAGTGCAGCCAGAGCACATTTGTGTAGGGCTGGTAGGCGTTCCAGTCATTACTGGAATAAAAGACAAACAAAGAACATTTCACTTCATTTCGAAATTCAAACATTTTGCACCATATTAAGATTTATTAATAACTGACCAACATAAATTCAATTTATCATATTTCAGATCTTTCAGTTTGTATCGTGGGTTGATGGGCACCTATACACTACAGCCAGTAGCAATCAATAAAACATTTTTATTTTTTACATTTAATTTTACAGTTTATATTTTACACTAGATTATAAAGCGTGTCAGCTATACACACAATTATTTCTTTTGCCTAAACTTGGCTGTGCAAAATTGAAATTGTTTTATTTATGCACTTGCTGTGGATTATTTACATCTAATCTAACGTCTAATGCCTGCTACCCAGTTGTTGTCATGTCATTTGGGTGCATTTATGTAGATTTTGTCATGTCAAGGAGGCCATTTGTTCCAGCTGCGCAGACTTTATGAAACACACACAGACCTGTTCTCCTGCCTCATCAGTCTGTAGATGTCAAACTGGCAATCTCCTTGGCCCATAAACAGCTCCTCGTCCTCAGAGATGTCACAGGACACCGTCAGCCCATCTAGAAAGACATGTTTTACATCACAGTATGCACAGGTTGTGTTAATCACAGTCCACAGAAAGTTCAGCAGCAATGGTGGCTCATTTGGGTTTTTTTTTTTAAACCACAAACCTCAGTGACATCGTGATGTAACTACTTATTTTTGACAAAAAAGCATTAGCCTAACCTGTGTAGCCGCACAATAGCAGTTCAAAGTGAACATGGCAGGCACGTCAAATAAAGCTTGTGTGGGGAAATACAATACTGTGCCGCACAATATATTTATAACACTGACATAATACAAGACTATAATTCATTATCAGGGGACTGAAGAACGTTATGTATTTGGGACAGGTATTTTGACTCTCATACCTGGTAGTGTTATGGTGGCATATATTTTAAGAAAGCAAGGCCGTGGGGCAGGATAGTCTAGTGGTTTAGGTGTTGGACTCCCAGCCGGAACGTTGTGGGTTCGAGCCCCAGATTTGACCTACCTGTAAGCGTTAAGCAAGATGCCTAACCCCTACCTGCTGCTCCATGTAATAGCATCATGTAATTGTGAGTTGCTTTGGATAAAAGCTAAATGACCTGATTGTAATTGTAAAAAGCCCATGACGGTACTAACCAATTTCTAGTCTGGAGAGAGAGTAGTCAATGATGCGGACCAGCACCCCTTTGGTGTCCAGAGAGTGGTTAGTTCCATTGAGGTGAAAGCTTCCTGTCTTCTGCTTGGTGGTTTTGACCAGCACATTGCCCCAGTGGAGGTCCCTACAGAGAACAACAGAAGGGATTAGGAAACCATTTATAAATACAGATGAAACGGTCACACGGACATGGACACAATACGGCAACCAACAACTGCACTGTGACATAACTATGGTGGATATGGTGTGTGTGTAGACACACTACCTGTGTTCGAATCGCAGCTCCTCCTCAGCAACAGCCAGGGCAGCAGTGACTTGGTGAAGGATGCTCTTTGCCACAACCAAAGACGCCAGCTTGATGATAGAAGCAAAGGCAAGGTGTGTTAAAAAAATAAATAAATAAAAACAAAGCATAACAATATTGTTCGCTTAACAGTTCTAATTGCAGAACCTCAAGTGGGTACTTGAATGGCAATATGAATTAGGTCTGTTGTGTTGAGATGCATGTGTTAGCAGGGAGCTCTAGAACTAGGTGATGTTGACGTGCTGGTGTTTCCAGTGTTTTGATAGTGATGACTCATACTGCCATTGCAGATGTCGTGTGTGGGTCTTACAGTGCCGTTGCTGTTCTCCAGGTCACTGCCTCCAAACTCAAACTCCAGGACAAGAAACAGTTGATCTGTTTCAAAGAAATCTGAACAGATACAAAGAAAGGTTCAGTCAGACCGACAAACAAATCACAGCCAGTCACATAAGGCAGCATTGAAGGCCTGGTATTTCTGTATGTTTTTACATTTGCAGCATATAGGCAGTTTGTAATATAAGTGCTGTGTATATTATGTTTAGACACGGAGTTTGCGAATGGAGAAGAAAACACACAAGTAAACATTCAGACCTGGTCTGTCATTCTCGGAGCCCTTCTGCCGGTCAAAGGCGTCCCAGGCTTTCAGCAGGGCAGGAGGGTAACAGCCTCGCACACAGTGGAGACTGCAACACAGAACACCACATCAGGTAGTACACCACATCAGGTAGTACACAGGAAGAGCAAGCATGTGAAAGAGGAGCAGGAAGAGAGAGAGAGAGGAATCCCTTACTCGTTAAGGCCAATGAAGCCGTACGTCTGGTTATGCTGTTTATCTTTGAGGCTGCTCAGCTCCCTGGTAGAGAGAGAACACACTGGTTATTGCTCCAACATGGCACTGTACATGTTGTTGCTGTGACAACAACACACTTCAGAGAAAGAGCCATTTAATGTTTCTCACATCAGTTCATATTCTTGCCGGTGGAAACATGTGGTGCAGATGCGTCAGGCTTTACAGACGTGTTCTCCACCATAGCTTCTACAAGTTATACAACTCAAACTGACTCATACCACTGCTGCCACTATAGCGTTCCAACACTAACTGGTTCTGGTGTGTAATTGGAATGTGCCAGAATGATCGACACGTCGATTCATCGCTTGTCAGGTCAACTTTGAGGAGTTTCAGATTCTCACCCTAGTTAATCACAACTTTAAGAGCATTTTAACAACTGAATTGCTGATGAAATAAATAATACTGCCTTCCAGTAACCCTGCCCATGGAGGTCTAGAGCTGGTAATGGTAATATGGAGGGCTTTGTGTCCGCGCCATGTGCTAGTTACTTGGAAATGATGATTTCATGAAGGATTTCTCCAAAGTTCTTCTGGTCTTCTCCGTTCACCTTCTCACTGCCTTCCACTGGAATGACCTTTCAGGACAAGCACCTTCAAGTCAGTGGCTAGTGTGTGTGTGTGTGTGTGTGTGTGTGTGGCGGGATCAAAATAACTACTATAATAATAATAATAAAAAAATAAAAACAATAAAAACTGCACATAAATGGAATAAACAAATCTCTATTGCATAAAATTTGTGTGCTTACCTGGTCGTAAAACACCCCCCCTCTTACCTTGAGTGCAACGGTGTCTCCTACAGCGTTGATGGTGGAGAACACCTCTCCGAACGTCCCCTCCCCTATCTTTACACAGCGTTTCAGGCGCTGGGGGATTATGCACTCCTCCCAGGACAGAGGGCCCTGCTGCCCGCACTCAGCGTACACCTTCTCTGCATCAGACAGGTCTGGGTCCTCACACACAGCCTGTTTCACACACACACACACACAAGCATAATGGCTCAGGGTGGGGGGGGGGGGAATTTCTACTTGGCAGTGTGTTCGGCATGTATCTGACTGCTGTGTGTGTGTGTGTGTGTGTATGTGTGTGTGTGTGTGTGTGTGTGTGTACTTTGAGATTGCTTTTCCTCAGCTGTGACCAGAAGCACTCGGGAAGCGGAGTGCGAATGGGCGTGGCAAAGAGATCCAGGCTGGTGTCCGCTTGGCGCGCCCATCTAGGAGTGCCTGTCATGGAGGGCGGGGGCCGTTCGGGAGTAAGGAACGCTAGTGGGACAGGGAGAGGGTGAGGGAGACAGAAACCAAATGGGGGGGGGCTATAGCATCAAAACCTCTGTGGACTAATCCAGAGAGACCGGCGCGGCCGTGCGCGTGCTACCTTGGGTCTTGCGGTGGACAGAGAGGGCGGCTTTGAGTCGACTCCAGGTGTTCGTGTTGGATGAGAGGTCCGCCAAGAGGTTGGCCCTTACTGGCGTGGAGAACACACTGGTGCCATGCATGAGGCTCTCCATCTACAACAAAGTGTTTAGTTTACAATACATTGTTCTGCCCGAGCTAAAGCTACAAAGCGGGTTGGTACACACGCATTGGTTTGCATAGGGCGCTCTCACCATAGGTCGTCTATGGCGCGTGGAGAACAGCTCGTTGACGCTGCAGTCTGCAACCTTGGTGCTCGGCCTGCTCCGGGCCACGTGTGTGCTGGTGTTGCCTTTGTCCTTCCACCGACTCACACTCAGGCCGCTAACACACGCCTTCCTGGAGGTCCCGGATCGATCTTTGGACACGCTCCTCCTTTTCTTTTCTTTAGGAGCCAAACGGGCCTTCTTTCTTTTGGGACAAGCCTCGGGAGGATTGCGTGAAAGGTCTTCATTGGCGTGGGCAGACTGGTCCTGCGGATCGTTTATGACCCGCTTTTTGTTCCTAGCTTGGGCGAGGAGGTCGACGCCAGTTGAGTGGCGACTCTTGACGACGTGACCACCGACACTGGCCGGTCCCGGGACATCCGAGGACGATGTGGCTGTGCTGCCTTTGTGCTGCAGGGCATCAACCAGGAGGGGAAGGGTCATTCTTTTCACCTCGACTGTAAACTTCTTGGCGAGACATTCCTCCTTCAGCTTGGCTAAGTCAGACGACCGCGTCCCGTCTATCCAAGAGTCCGTGCCTGCCGACCGTCTGCTAAAGGCCTCCTGTCTGTTATCTGGGCTCTGAGAACATGTGGTGCCAGTGGGGCGGTGCTTGTAAACTATGGGATATTCAGACTTGCTTGGGCAAACCGTATTAGCCTCACTAGCCAATCCAGATCCTGTACACCGAGTGACATTTTGGAGTTCCTGAGGGCCAATTAGCTGTGATAAAGACATTTGTTTCAGCTGAACTGTCCATTTTTTAGAGACACACGCCTCCTTCAGTTCAGCCGGGACTGCTGCTCTGCCCTCTTCTTCGTCTGGACTAGTAGACAGTTCCTGGTCAATGGAACAGCTGCTGTTTAGTGACTGTGTGTCAGCTTTACACTCAATACCGTTTTCTTCGTGGTGAGTCACCTCAATGTAAACTACTGACTGCATTTGTTCACATGACTCTTTCTTAGTCATGTGGTCAGATGGTTGAATCCACTCAGCTGCACTTGAAAGGTCGGTAATTTCCCCATAGGTGAGGGGTGGTTTACTTTTCACTGACTGCGATTGGTCATTGGTTGCATTGCTGGTCTCAGAGAGACCGAGAGAATAACAGGACTCTTCTGAGTCTAGATGGTTGGTGTTTTGTTGGCTGTACACCAAACTCGAAAGGTCCCGGCAGGAGGAAAAGGTAGGTTGACCATCAAGGAGAGAAAAGATGAGTTTGTCCACTCTCTCTAGCTGCACTGTGCATCGCTGTGTCAAACAACTGTCCTTCAGAGCCTCAACCAGCCACTCTGACCCTGTTGCAGCAGACACAAAAAGGCAACTGCCATCGCTGTCCTCATTGGTCTCGCTTAGGGACTTGGGGTCTGGCGAAACTTGATGCAGGCTCGGAATTAGACCACCATTTTGGATCTCCAAGGAATTATTCTGGCTCTCAGCTTCATCGCCGTAAGGGATTTTCCCGGTCCTGCTCCACTGTTTCAGGACTACTGAGTCTGATAGCTCTTGACAGTGGTGTGTGCCTTGTTCTTTCACAGACTTCCCTGGGGATGAGGCCGGCTTTTCCCCGCTAAGCTCCCCAGGAGGGGGAAGGTGGGCAGGCGAGAAGGGCTCCTCTGGGGAGTCCAGTTCTTCTTGGGATGTGCTCAAACCTATGTGGCTTACTGAGACAGACTGAGAGGCGGAAGGCTGCTGCTTCCTGGGTATGAGGCGTCGCCGTTTGTCGAATGGGTGCAATGAGGGCGTGGAGCAGAAAAGGGGCTTCCTGGGACAGGGTCCGAGGTTGTGGTCGGCAGAGACATTGAGGGAGATCTCTCGGAGCATGGGGTTGGCCGTGGAGATGGAATTCCCTGTGTCGTTAAAGGAATTCTCAGCGCTAGATATCTTTAACACTGAAGGGATCCTCTGTCTGGATTGCCTAGGTATCATACGGACAAAGTCGTCTGAAGAGTCAAGTGTAGCGACGCGGCGTTTAGGGAGTTTGGGTTTTGAAGCAATTGCTCCTCTACGACGGGTGACAAAGCGGCCAACACAAGGAATGGAATCACTGAAAAAGAGATACAAAAGAAGAAAAAAAGTGAGGCTAAAATTTAAAAAAATTACAAAAAGGTTGTGCCAACAGACTAAGTGAAAAAAATTATTCATTACGCAGGGGTTTTCTTCTTACGAGCCATAGTTTTACGCCGCTTTGGTGCCGACGTTGAGTCTGCCTCACTCTCACTACTGTTTAATTTCTGCCTCAAGCCTTGTGAGAAATGTTTACTTTTCCTGTAGACACAAACACACCCAGATAAAAATGAAGAACATATTGACAAATACTTAAATATGCAAAGCAACTATGGTATACTCAGTTGATGTATGCCTGTGACCATGTTCTAAATCATATTACGTGTTTTTATATATATATACATACACACACTTGTGACACAGTCCTCGCTTGTACTGTTTTACTGTTCACTGTGACAAAAAGCAATGTGTTTTCATTCCAGAGAGCGAGACATGGAGAAAACTATATAAAAAAAATTACTAAACTACACTAAATTATAACATACATACCCTAATAATAAAAATTTTTTCTTAAGTGTCATTATGTATACGCATAGTGACATGGATTAATCTAGCAGAAAAGTAATGTGAGGGTAGCAATATAAATTAATTGCCAATGCTGCATCAGTAATGTTAATTAGATAATTATTTATGACATTATACTATTGTAATAACAACATAAACATGCTGAAGAACCTGTATATAACACAATGTCTATCTATGCCAAGTGCATACCGACCTGGTTAGCTTGTTGCTTTGCTGAGTGGGTTGCACAGGGGCAGGAGGAGGGGGGCTGACAAGGTTTTCTTCATCGCTTTCTGCCTTCAGACACTGCATGGCTTTTCTCTTGGCATGACGGCCTGCTCTATTGGCAACACTGTACTTTTTCGGTCTGGGAAAACAAATACATACACTATGTAAATGTTTCACGCAAAAACTAGCAAAAATAAGTAGGACATGGAGAGAAGAGGGAAAAAAAGGGAGGTAAGACTAAGATTAACAACGATACTCAGAAAAAGGGCAATGGTAGAATCTGAAATTTTTTGGATAAAGAAAGAACTTATAGAATTCGAATGAGTCCAACTTTAAACATACAGTATTGTAACGTTAGCTACATTGCATCGGATTTCAAGGTGCAAACGGCATCAAGATTTTAATAACAAAATTTACAGATTCTGATGGTGAACTAGAATCCAGGCACATTCGCGATATACAAAAGACTGTTAGGGTGTTTAGAAATATATACATATACGTTACATACATATACAGATCTGTCTGGACCTGAATACTTTTACTTAAAAGTTAATTCCCATCATGCAAAATCTGCCTACTGCAAAACGTACCTCGTTTCCGTGTGTTTTGGTGGCTCGTAAAGGGATAAATCAGAACTGTAATTAGTTGTGCTGTCAAAGGCCTTTTTGCGGTTGTCGGGCGATATCCAGGCATTAATTTTCCGGCTTTGTTTGCCATAGGTCTTCATAAACAGCGCCTTACCACGGTTCATCATAACATCTGCACGTGAAAATATATTGTTGATATAAAAGTAATGTTGACGGAAAAGCAGTCACCAACTCAACCAATGAAAAATTCGTATCTATTTTAGCCAATGTATCTGTCAACTCCGTCCGTTAAAGTTTTCACCATGGACATCCAGACGTCTGTGGTTCTCGCCGTAAAACCCCGCTTTGCTTTCGAAATCCAGCCCGATGATTGGTCAAAAGTCTAGCGCTAACTGCTCCATATTGCCACCTGTTGGACAGGAGGAAACGCGGATTCCTCACGCAATACGATGCTGTGTTGGCCGTGTTGACCCGGTTGGCCCGATAACGACAGACAATATTACATTAAATTGTCATTATGCGCTAAGTTTGGGTTGTACGGCGTGGTACGTAATGAGGGATGACGCTGTCGCTGTTTTGACTGAATTACCGTACCGTAAATATATCGAATCATTAGGCTACATATGCTTCACCGAGCAATTGCCTATTTGCATTGGTAAATAGGCTACATTTAGATGTGTTTTCCTAAACACTTTGATTAAGTTTTAACAAAAAGATTGTCACTACTATTGCAATAAATTCAAAGTTGTCCATAGGGGCTCGGAAGGATAAGGCCGGTTTTGTCATTGTATTTTTTAGATACAGCAATTAGCTTTCAGGTAGACTCAAGTGTAAACAAGGAAATTAATGATCTCATCTAACCTTTCCGCAGTTAATGGTGTAAGCTTACAATTCGAGACTTATAACTTCTTGCTGTAGGGGCCTCGCAGGTAAGCTTGGTTGATCCTGCACAAAAAATCTATGAAGATTTCCTCCACAGATCCTCAACTGAATTACAACACCCCCCCCCACAAAAAAATAAATGTTAATAAAACAGAAAAAACATAAAGCACCTACAATAAATAATGCAGTAAACAGATACGACCACCAGGGGTCCTCATCTACTCACCGTTTAAACAACTTTTTTTTAACCACCGTTAAGAACACCTGCTGCTTTGACTGAGCTTTGCCGTTGCAAAGAAGTTACAAGTAATAACTCAAACTTATATGTCTTTAATCAATAAAATATCTGATGTTTGACTATCCCAAACAAAAACATTAAGGAAACCAAAGGGAAGGGCATACCATTTATAGTTTTTCATAGAATTTATTTCATTCTGCAGAACGCATAGGATGGGCTTGCTAGAGGATTAGATAGCATGCAATGTGAGTACCACATGAACCTTACAATGCATTATGGAGGGTCAGAGACTATATACCAAAAATTGTATGTCTCCTGAATGATAAGCGAGTTAACAGGGGTTAAACAGTCAGAATTCACAATACAAGAAAGCAGGGTTTCATCCTCTCTAGAAAATGTTCATTTCCACTGTTAAGGCCCCTGCCACAATATCGTTAATTCTGTCTGTTTAACTCCTGTTAACTCAGACATATCCTGCAGGAAATATATAGTCCTGGGTATAGTTGTGGGTATTTGGCTCTAAGACAGTATATTGTTCAAAGAGTGGATGGACAGGAATTAAAGCTAGAAAAGGGTGGGAGAGTTTCCAGGAAAATACGGTAAGTTTCAGTTAAGGATTCAATTAAACCTGGACCTCTATAAGCCCAGTCATCACTTGCCTTAGGAACAGCTGTGGAGGAGAGGCAAGGAGGCAGACAAAAACATCGTAGCGATGGGAGCTTTTCTAAAGATACAATATATACCATTATATGATATTGTTCTGACTGCTGATATCTTTAATTGCACTTGTGATTGTAGCATTTAATGCCTCTATGTTGTCTCAATGGTGATTATGTTACACGTGAGTGAATAGAAATACTGATATAGTATGTGCATTTGTTCTCAGGTCTATCTCGAAAAGAGATCTTGACAGTTAGCTAACTTAATAAACGAAACCATTGTATACAACACACAAGCAACATCTTAGAAACATGATATACTGGTTCCACAAAAAAAAATAATATATATATTTCTTTAAATACAAATTAAAGTATTGTCATCATAAACAATTCTGATGTTATTACATGGTTATTAGTTCACTGTGATTTTCCGAGACCAGAGCGGTGATAGGAGCGTTTGCTTCCGGGGCAGTGTAGCCCCGCCCTCTTCAGACCACAGCGGCATCTGGAAAGGAGGAGAAGAAACCAGCGGAGAGCGAGAACGAAGGGGAGGGAAAATAGCATCGCAGCAAATACGTGAACTAGAACACTGGAGGTGAGTGATGTGGTATGCCAAGAATCTCGCTTGAATCCGCGAGCTAGGCGCCGTACGTTTACCCATTCCCCAGATCGCCAGTGTTGGAGCGAGCGGAGACGGTTAGCGATCCTAGGTGTGAGTAACTTTTCATCTTCCTCTGGGATACGCATTGCTTTGGTGTCGGGGGCCCAGTTGTGTTGCAAAGTCGGAAAGGTGGGTGATAGCATAAAGGGAGGCTGCGGCGAAAAATTGGATTTTCAACGCCACTGCCGTTCATGCCGCCTGTTATATTAGGTTGATCGTTACAGATGTGTTGCCACCCCCTGCTGTTTTTACTTTAATGGATTAGATGGTGCCAGGGATTGTTCCAACATACGCGTGCTTGCTGGCAACACGGTAGCCACTACAGGCAGCTACGATGACCACTGCTCTTTTGTAAGGTTCATGCACACTCGCAAATGTTGGGGGTTTCCAATGAGGACAATTTTAAGGCGATTAAAACTATAGCCAACCTCTATAGTAACTAAGCAAACGCGGCAGACTTTAATGAGGGAGGCCTATTACTGCTGGGCTGTTGGTTCTGAACCAAAGTGGCCTGTCCTGGAATTGCCATGCAAACTACTATCAGGCTACCTGGTTTTCATTAGTGTTGTAGGAGGGCTGGCAATTCACAGTGCGCAGCATGTCAGTGTTATGGGTCATTCATGTCGTAGTTTACTTCGGATCTAGGCACTGGAAAAGATTGAAGGAGCGATCAGCATTTATGTCAGGGGTATGTTAGATACTGATGGACAGCTAAGCACCCCCGGTTTCAGGCTAACCTTCCGTTTAATCCCATCCCCTGCTGTGCCATGCGTTGTCCTAAGAAGTGTCCCAATAAAGGGGCGCATTGTGAAACAAACCGTTAAACACGGGAGTATTATCTCGTGTTGTGCATGTGTTGTAGATGGTGTGCAGGCCCCGGGGGCTGAAGTGAGGCTTGTATTGGTGCATGGTGCTGGCTGGGCGCAGAGCTAGCTAATTGTTTGCAGCCTTCACAGGAGTCCTTTCTGCCAGCCAGAGATAATAAGCTTGTGTGTTTTCTGCAAACATGGACCCACTTAATGGCCTGTTTATGTTTCATGATCTAGGCAATCTACAGAATTGAGAATTCGTTTTTTTTGTGAATAGATGCCTGTTTGTGCTTTGTGATGATTGGTGGTGTGGGTATTGTTAGATTGATATCGGACATGTTTGATGTTTATGTTGCTCTACACTGTTAATGTGGCTGCATTTGACTCTGTTGAAGAGAACCATTTGGATCTAATGTCACACAGACTACAGACCACTGTATAACCACTAAATGACAATGTCGTTCTTGGGCTCTTGTGTGTGTGTTTGTGTGTGTGTGTGTGTGTGTTTGTGTGTGTGTCTGTGTGTGTGGGGGGGGGGTTCATGTTCATGAAACCCATTCTAGTGGTGACAGTGTGACTTACTGGGATTGTGGTTGCGGTGGCCCTGTTCAGTTCATTAGTGTGGCCTGCAAGAATGAGCGCGTCAGTCATGCCACAGTGGAAATGGTGCACTGGCTGGGGGGGGGGGGGGGGGGGGGGGGGGGGGGGGGGGGGGGGGGGGGGGGGGGGG
>JAOEHI010052829.1:0-16088 GCA_025447815.1 Percopsis transmontana | reverse complement strand
GCAGCAGCCCGTCTTGTATTCAACCAACCAAAGTTCTCTCACGTAACCCCCCTCTTCCGAGACCTTCACTGGCTCCCCGTCTCAGCCCGCATCCGATTTAAGACATTAGTGTTGGCCTACAAGGCAGAAAAAGGACCCGCCCCGCTCTATCTCCAAGCAATGGTAAGATTCCAAGCCCCAGCCAGAGCACCAACATCTACCACCTCGGCTGGCAGGCTGAAACCACTGTCGCTACGAGCTGCGTGTAAGAGTCGCACAGCCCAGTCCACACTCTTCTCTGGCATGGCCCCGCAATGGTAGAAATACCTTTCTACAGTGGTCAGAACAGCAGAATCACTACCAATCTTCTGCAACAGACTTAAGACCCACCTCTTCAAAATCCATCGCGGTACCTCGGCCACCGATCTTTCTACCTCATAGTACTAATCCCACTAACTATCCTTATTCTATCCTCCTTTCCTCCCTTAAATAAATAAATTCACTTCTTTCTACTCTGTTAGATCAATTCTAAGAATTTTAAGCACTTTGGAGTTTAGCATTTATTGACTGTTTTGAGGAACGAATGATAAACCTTTGAGTAATGTTGTGCAAATGCATAGGTAAAGTAACCTTGTTACATGATGCTGTACTTATTCTAGGAGAATGTTATCTGCTTGCAAAAACTGGTGGTTAACCAGTTCAACTGTTGACAAATGACTAATTGGAAGTCGCTTTGGATAAAAGCGTCTGCTAAATGCTGTAAATGTAAATGTCTCTCATCTCATCTCATCGTCGTCCGCTTATCCGGAATCGGGTCGCGGGGGTAGCAGCTCCAGCAGAGGTAAATGTAAATGTAAATAATGTTATTATAGTGTCTGGCAACATACAACAGATCCATACAGACATATACATGTACATCTTTTTCTTACATTCAAGTACGTTCAAATACGGCCAATTAAATCAGCTCCTCTTGATATTGGCCATTTTCGTAATAGACAGCGAAAGTCCAGACCGGCAGAAAAGCTTCTCCAACTTTGTAATTGTAAACTGATTTTGATTGAGGGTTTTCTAATAAGCAATGTGCCTTTTTAAAATGATAAACTTGGATTAGCTAACACAACATGCCATTGGAACACAGGAGTGATGGTTTTTGAAAATGGCCTCTGTACGCCTTTGTAGATATTCCATTAAAAATCAGCTACCAGTTTCCAGCTACAATAGTCATTTACAACATTAACAATGCCTACACTGTATTTCAGATCTATTTGATGTTATTTGGACAAAAAAGGAATTTTCTTTCAAAAGCAATGAAATCTCCAAGTTACCCCAAACTTTTGAACGGTAGTGTATGTTTTTTTATTTTTCCACAAATAGATAAATAAATAATCTGCCAAACAATTCTGTGATTATCGGTGTTTGAGTGCGATTCTAAATACCACTCATCCTTTGGGCTTCATCTGTAATTTTCAGACACTCTTCTTACTGTAATTTTTGAGGCTTTGCTAATTTTACATTTCATTGTAAAGACACACAGATTGTGCATCTGTGTGGCTGGAGAAAGCAAGGGCAATTTGTGAAAAATGTTGGCCACTCTTTTTTTGCCTGCAAACCATGTGAGTGGGGAACACAACTATAACCATCCACTCCTTTTCCCGTAGATAATATAACTCAGTCTATGTCTCTTAAATTTTCCTGCCACAATGTGAATTATCCCGGTGAAGTTAATTCCACACATATTGTTCAAGCAGAAATTGTTGAGTAAAATAAATGTGTGATAACAGCAACCATCCAAACCACTTGAAACAAAACATACCTAAGGGAAAGCTCTTACGACTAAGGAGAAATTGCTCAGAACTGGGTAAATACAAATGCGAGAAATAATGAGAATATGAAATCACAATTCTATGAAAGAAATTGCCATCTGTCTATAACAGACAAAGCCTACAACCATGCCTTAACCTCCTCAAGTCATATCTGAAAAACCCAACAGAATAACCTTCACAACTGAATTCAATCACTGTCACCAGAAACTCTAGGACACAATTAACAAACACTGGCACACAAGAGCAGAACCATCACTGTGTGAGATCACAAAAAGTCCCGACTCCTAGCCTTCCGATGAGTACCAACAATCAGAAACAACCTTGTGTATACTTTCAACTCAACAAAACTAATCACACTTTGCTTTACTTAAAAGGAAACTTCAGATGCGGAAAAGGCAGTCATTGTAACAATACTGCTAATGTCAAGTCTTTCACCCATCCACACACTGATAAGAAGTTTCCTATCAAACAATTGCAATACAACACGATTAATCTATAGGCTTACATGTCCCTGCGGACAAACAAAGAGAGCACTCAAACAATGAACCTCAGAACATAAAACAGCCATCCGCATAGGGAACATGGAATATGCCATAGCAATCACGGCTCTCCATCCACCCTGCACTTTGTTGGACTTGAACATGCAACTCCTCCAGCCAGAGGGGGCAATCTACCAAAACTACTCTCTCAGAGAGAGATGTACTGGATTTCAACACTCAACACAATGACACCTGCTGGACTAAATGATGATTTCCGTTTTAAATCCTTCCTCGGAACAATTTGCATGGGGGAGGATAGTCTAGTGGTCTAGGTGTTGGACTCCCAGCCAGAAAGTCGTGGGTTTGAGATCCGGCCTACCTGTAAGCATCCTTGATCAAGATACCTAACCCCTATCTGCTCCATGTAATAGCAGCATGTAATTGTAAGTCGCTAAATGACCAAATTGTAAATTGTAATTTTCAAAATATGGAAACAACATGTATATCACAGAATCTGTAACCTCAGTTAGAATTTTTCTATTGAAAGACATTTGCCATTTCACCTGTCTTTAGTCATTGTAATATTTAAAAAAAAGAAGATATATTTGGGATTTAAGGAAGTTAATTACCACGTGACTCTTTAAACCAATCACCTCCATGACCTCCATTTTCTTTCATGCTCTGGTGAAGGCCACTAGGCAGAAATGTTAGCATGTTTGCTTGACATGACCTAAATAAATTGGTGAAATTGAGATTATTCAACTTTGTCCTGAAGATCTGTGTGTGTGCTACCTTCTTACCCTTGGGTATTCAGTATTGGAACAATAAAAACAACCTGTGTCTGTTTCAATCTATCTGTGGTGGACCTACTGTAAATTGATGACCTGTATGTTTCAACATGTCTGAGCCACAGGACGAACAAGATGTACTTCACTTATCCTGGAAACAGTGGGGAACCTGTTGCAGAGACTTGGTGGGTCATCTTAACAACAATGGACAATACAAAGCATGTGCAAGGCTCTTTTGCCGCTAAAATAACGACTTGGAATAAGGTCATGGAGAACCCCTAGTACATAAACACTATGAGTATTTACACGCGTTAGGTGATGCGTTATGTCTGTAGCTTGATGTCATTATGTACTGCTGCGTATTGACATGTGTACATACATACAGAGGGGTAAGAGAGAGAGAGAGAGAGAGAGAGTGAGAGAGAGATCAGATGAGCTCACTGTAACAGTATGAATGACAATCACACAGTCTCTTCGAAGCAGCCCTGCGCAACCTGCTGAAACCCAAACAAAAGATGAAGCACGATAACACACACACACACACACACACAGAGCCAGGTGATCTAATGTTTTGGTCCAAATAAGCCAACACAAACACACACACACACACAGCAAGAGGTATAGAGAAGGACAACAGTACACAATATACAGTATGTACTGTAATCTGATACCAAGACTTACTGTTCTGAATTTGTGAATAGTGTAAAAAACAGACTGATTACTTCCCACACTGCCAGTTAGATGTTATGATTATTGAAACCTACCACAGTCTCAAGTCAAGATAAAACATAAGTCCAGATAAAACATAAGGATACAATGACTAGGTATAGTATTCTGGCCACAGTGTGATCTACCAATCACTCTCTATATGTGTTCATCATGTTCATCCTTTAAAACCAGAAATTCAAAAATTGGAGAAAAAATAGCCCTTTTCAGAAGGTCTGGTATGTCAATACACAAAAAGCTCTGTATTGAAGCTACATTTCCTCCCCCAGTCTGGCAGAGGGTGGTCCAGTGTCTGGTTTGACTTGGTGTAATAGGTGGTTTTGAAGAGTAAGATAACTTGCGGAAACCCAACAGTTCAGTTTTATTGGAGGTGCTTCGCCTTATAATGCCCCCTCCCACCAACTCGTATACAAAAATGGCTGATATGATCTAATGTCGTCCAGAAAGGACAGGGGAGTGAGGAAGGAATCTGTCACAGAGTGGGGGAGGGAGGGGGGAGAAAGAAAGACAGACAGACAGACTGACCCAAAGACTGAAGTAATGGGGCTGGCAGTGATGGGAAGGAGTGAGAGAGGGAAGGCAGTCACCTGTGGTGTGGGAATGGGGCACTGCTCCCCACAGGGGTCTCATACAACCTTCCCCCCCCACCCACACACATTATCTCCTCTCAGATACAGCTGCGGGGTGGACGAAGTCTGTGTGTACACGTGCAATATGTGGACAGGGAGTGTTAGCAGGCCGAGAGAGACCCTCTGTCCCCAAGGCAGCTGCTTCCAGATGACCCCTGCTGGAGAACTGTCACTGGACATCTGCATCTCTCTCTCACACACACACACACACACACACACACACACACACACTCACTCTGTATGTGCACATGCTAGCATCGGGGCCTGATTTCTGCTTGGTTGCAATTCTGTCACAAGCATTCAGGGCGTTGCACAGCCACACACACACAAATACACATCCACTGTGCGCATACTCTGCCACTAACCGCACAGGACAGAGACATATGTGTGTGTGCTTGTGTGCGTTTGCGTGTTCACATGCAGCCCTGTGCTCTCTGACAACGGTCTTGGGGCCACGGTTCAGGTGACACGGTAAAGCGGCCTCATTTTTTTTTTTATATCGTTATAGTAAGCAACACACAAACACACGCACATACATTTCATAAATTGCAAACATTTGCCAAAATAATTTAATTAAATGTAAACATCTCCAGCAATTCTTGAAACATTGACATGCATGCCCATCTCGTACTGAGTGGTTCTCACTTCTCTCTACTCCTCCCCCAGGCTGACACCTTTCTTTGCCCCTTCCCCAACTAAACAAAAAAAACCAAAACGAAATTAAGAAACAAAATTAATTTGATTATCATATATACACTTTTCAATGACAACATAACTGTCCCACTTCATTGTTGTTTATATTTGGCATTATGTTTAAAAAATAATAATTATAAATAGGACTGAGGCCTCTCCAATTCCCCCACGTCACGAAATCCCCTAGCTCGGCGCACAAACATGTTTTCTCAATATTCAACAAATTCCATAAGCTACCGAGGATTTCCTTGCATCCTTTTCAAGCCCCCACAGACACAATATCTGGGACAGTAGTCGAAGCAAATCAATATCAAGGACCTGGGCGTGTCGATCAAGCTTGTTGAATGTAACTGACAGACACAGAGCAGGAAAGAAGTTGTTGTCCGGCACAGAGACAGACAGGCAGACAGACGGTGGTCTCTCTCTCTGGGTTAACTCGTTCTGCTGTGAGCACAAGCTGCACGTCAGAGCTTTCCAGCAATCGCCCCTAATCTGTTGAAACAATGTGCTGAGGTGTGTGTGTGTGTGTGTGTGTGTGTGTGTGTGTGTGTGTGCGGTAGGACATGAATGGGGGGTGGGAGCTCACACCACCCTGATTGGGGTCAAAGGTCATTGGGGATCCAGGGAGCTGTCATGCTCCATTACTCAGCAGCCCCCCCCCCCCGCAAACAAAACAACCCACAGCGAGAGGTTCTGAAAACCCCACTACTAACACCCACCCCTTTCCCCTTAATCTCTAGCCTCACAAACCTACAGGTGGATAGGCATCACACCCTGACTCTCACAAGCTGGAATACACACTAGTGGACTCACAGTCAGAGATGCTAACAGTCATTATTGAAGTTTGAATGCCTCTTTGAAGGCAGCATAAGGGCCTCTGACTGTCTATGTGCATTTAATTCCATGTAATCAAACACAACTTTACCCTCGAGTGAGCGTAGTGGTGGTGGTGTAGAGGGGCATGTCACAAACGTTGCGAGTGACACCAATGTAAACATGTTAATTTTGCTTTCGAGAAAATTGCTGATCAACTGTAGGCTATATACTGAAATATATAAAAGAAACTCTGTACTGACAAGTAGAATGATTGGCCTGTTTTTGTGGTTTATTGCAAAGCAGTCAATCACAGAACAGGACAGTTTTTTTCCGACCTCCACTGACATTGTTTCTCCAAAAAACTTAATATAGGCTATATATACTTCTAACGTATCTAGAAAGGTTATCAATGTCTCTAACTGTCAATGGAGGTTGAAAAAATAACAGTCGCTTTAAAAATCAAGGATAGTTTTAATGCCGAATGATCAGCATCTCATATTATATAAGTTAATATATTTATTTCATATTGTTTTAATGGAGGGTTTAACAAAAGTTCAGTAACCCTTTCAGTTCAATATAAACATAAAACCAATGATGAGAGCTGCGGCAGCCATCTGCCGATTCACCTTCCAAGTGGCCATTCCAGAATGTTCTGAATAATAAGGCACGTCTCTTCTACTCTGCTCACTTCAATCAACTGTACGTGTGCATGTACAGGTACATGCTGTTAACCTGATGTAAGGTGCTCTGGGCTGTCCACAGCCTATTTATCACTCCAGCAGGTCGGCTGACTTAATGTCTGTTACCTTGAGGAGAGACAGAATGTGATGATAGACCAAGAAGTTGGCCAAAGGGAAGCAGGTGTGTGCGGGTGCGTGTGAAGATAAGGTGAGACACAGAGAAAGAAAGATATTATTTTACACTAAGTATACTGCAGCATCTGTCTGTGACTTATGGGGTGCCCACTGGGTTAAAGTTTTCCGTGTGGTGAGCAGTAGCTGATCCTAAGCTAGCAGCTACTTCTAGTGGGGAAAGAAACCTGTCTAACTTGTTCCTTACTAGTACTAAAGTCGGCTGTGTGTGTGTGTGTGTGTGTGTGGGCGCAGCAGGAAAAACATCCGAACACATTCATCAAAACAGGAAAACACAGATGATGATGACGATAAGAGCTTTCTGTTTTGTATGGTGTGTGTGTGAGTGAGAGAGATGATAGAGAGAGTGCACAAGACAGAACGATTAGATCATTCATACAGTCAGCCGAAGGTGAGGGGGTGACAGCTAGCTCCCTGACTACATGTTTTGCACAAATCTTATTAAAAACCCTTTTGCGAGTAGCTATTTAATCTGTCTACCTGAAGTCTAACAGCACAAATGTAAGTCTGCAAACAGACTGAACAACATTTTCTTCACTGTCTCTCAATAAAGAAACAAATGAAAAAAATCTTGTTAACATTTTAGAAATAATTTTGAATAATTTTGAATCTTGTTTTATTGTCTTACTGTTTATTGTATTTACTGTCTCTAATAAAAACATGCATACATTTGTAATGTGTTAGTGGTTGTTCATATTCTATTCTTTATGTTGTGCTATTAAACAAAGTATTTTCTTAGTTTTTATTTAAGCAATAAAGCTCTTCTTTTTAGGGGCTTTACCTCAAAAAGGTTTGAGAAACCATGGTCTAATGCAGGAGTGCTGCAGTGACAGTCCTTTGGTAACGTTTCCTCTAACTGTTTTGCCAAAATGTTAACTGGCATGTCAAGGCCTTCATGCTGATGGAACTGCAGTTCCTGAGTAGATCGCAAACAAATCTACAACCCTTTTATTTGTTGGCAGAGTATTTCCAGCTCCAGAGAAATATTCAGTCAAGTGCAACAGGGGACTTTATATAGCCTATCTCTGTGACGCTTTCTGTTATGATTTCTCCATTGAAATAAACGGGCTAAACTTATAAGAGTGTTCAAATGTTTGACGAGGGATGGGCTCACGACTGTTTCTCCCCCCCATCCAAAGTCTTTCATCTCGCCCTCTCGGAGACATTTTAATATGTCACACATTAACGCCGTAGATGATGTCGGGGGCGACACACCAAGGCTTGCGTGGTGGAAGGCGTGTAATTGTGCCGGCGCTCGACTGGGTGGTTTGTTTTCCAAGCTGAGAGATGATTGGTGCCGATAAGCCAAACCTCTGAATATAAAAGTTGCAGAATCATTAAAACCATGTAAATATTCCCCTCCAATCCCTTTAAACTAATCCGCACCATGGCCAATGAAACCATTCATAGAAAATCATCAGCTTTGCAACATTCCAGGATTTTTGACATCATGGGCATTTAGTGTGTGTGCGTGCGTGTGTGTGTGTGTGTGTGTGTGTGTGTGTATGTAGTTCCCATGTACCCATTCCTAGTGAGTGGGTGTTCGCTTGTGCATGTTTGTATGTGTCCACATTGGTTAATGCAAATCACTGGGCTATTATTCATTTGGGTGTAACGGACATCATTAGCGCAGGTCTTTTCCTGAGTACAACATCGACATTGTCGCTAGCCAACACCATCTCTGGTCACTTAAAACTCAATGACCACTTATTTTTGATTACATACACACAAGATTTTACTTACATTACTGATAGTTAATGTTTATTATTAAGTCTTTTAGTGAATATTTGGATTGTTTCCAGCTTCTTTAGCAAGTAACAACCAGCTCATGTTTGCTTTAGTGTTAAGCGTTGAGCTAAGCTAAGCTAAGTGAGAGAAAAACAGAGTTAGCAGAGAAACTAGGCTGTCAGAAAGCAGAATGAGTCAAGCAAGATAATTCAGTTACCTCCCATAGGCTGGGCTCTGGAAGAGGTGAAGGGTTACACACACACACACACACACACACACACAAACACAACAAAACACACATCCATCCATTTACATGGACACACACATTCATATGGCCTACACAATCTTGCTGCAAGATGGAGGAGAGGGTCTCTATTTCAGGCCAAGCACCTAGCCAAACTGGTGAACCCTCCCCCAGGTGTGTGTATTAGAGAGAGAGAGAGAGAGACAGAGAGAGAGAGAGAGAGAGAGAGAGAGCTGTCTGAGGTCTCTCCGTGGCAGAGGAAAGATTATCTTGACAAATTGGATAAACATCTTGTGTGTGACAGGATGCTGATGGAGGGTCCTCCTGCCCACACACACACACCTGGGGTAAGGTTTGTTTAGCTGCAAACTGTGGTGTGCGTGTGTGTGCGTGTGTGTGTGTGTGTGTGTGTGTGTGTGTGTGTGTGTAGCAGCCTGGAGGCAGGTAACAACAGGTCTCTCTCCTCAAACATGCAGGTTCTCAGGTGTGTCTGCCTGACCTCCCTCACTATCTCACCTGTGTGTGTGTGTGTTTGTGTGCATGCGTATGCAATGTTTTGTGATAGCAGATATACAAGTTGATATACTAGATGTACCATAATTAACCTTCTAAAAATGTCCATATGTGAATGTGTATTTAAATATAAGTCATGCCACAGAGTGGTTACTATGTCTAGTTTCCTTATGATAGGTTAATGTATTCACAAATCCCTATCTCTCTCCCTTGCTGTGTATCTGCCGCTCTCTGCAGAGGGTAAGAATCACATAGAGGATTTGCGAGATACCAGTGTGTATGTGTACATCTAAAAAGGCATTGGGTGGCACTGCAAAGTCACGGGCCCTACTGCTGGCACTACACTCCCATTACTCACTTTGAACATGTCAGACGTTTAGCCAAAGCTCTTGTCAACAATGCCTTTCAATATAGAGTAGTTGTAGCTTATAATACAGCAGCGTAGCGACCAAACGACAGAGCTAACATGGTAGCAAACACAGTATGACATAGTTAAGGAGCTGGGAACACCTCAATAATTTTTGTTCCAATCCGGGATAAATTAATTCAAATGTAAAAAAAGAATTAAAAAAAAATAGAATAAAAAAAATAGGTTTAACAAGGCAGAGAGGCTGATAGGAAATAAACTGCGGATCCAGACACTGGTTGAGGCTACACACTTTCCTCTGTGTTTCCTGAGTGGCTCCAGTATACTCCAGTCACTAGGACCAGTGTTGGGGGATTAGAGAGGGGGGACAGTAGTCACTTATAGCAGGGACAAACACTGGTCCCTATTCTGGTTTTGGTATTCGGGTACCCTTCATCCTAACAACACCACGTAACAGTCACACACAATCACACAAACAAATCTACTGAATTCACTCGCTTATAAACACAGGCACAGAGAGAGAGAGTGAGTGAGAGAGAGAGAGAGAGAGAGAGAGAGAGACTAAACAACATCACTGTTGTCACAACAACCAAAATACAATGTGGCCAGCCTGTGCTTTTCTAAAAATACTCTTTGCAAACAACATTGTCTATCGTCTGAGAGAGAGAGAGAGAGAGAGAGAGAGAGAGTGGATGTGTTCATTCAGCATGCAAGAAGGGGATGACTAATCATCTGACAAAGAACTTTTGGGGAAGAGAAAATTTAACGGACAAATGGAGAGCAAGAAGAAAGAAAAAGCAGAACAGAGGAGAGTACAGTCATATGTGGACACTGTAAAGGCCCATAAAAAAACACAAAACAAAAACATATCTAAATCTTTTCTGTTTGTGTGTATTATGAGGGACAACTAGGAGGCCAAAATGCAGCAACAGGAATGAGTGTGGCACAGCTGAATTTGGCCTTTTCAAAGTCTGTAGCATAACATATTAAAGTGGTTTATACCCTGGAGGTCTTATTTTTACCCCATTCTTCTCTTCCTTAAAGAATGAGGGGTTAAACACATAGTGTGTTCTACTAAATGGAGCTTTAGCTAATATTCACAACTAATGTCCAATAATTGCCACATACAGAGCGGGGACTAATCGTAAAATAAGCCTAAAACACGACTTTAGCAACCAGCCTATAGTGTCATTTTGCGCTACGTAAAGAGGCAGTCTTCTTCATCCTTAAAGACAAACTTGACTTGAACTATGATTTCAGCCTGTAGCCTGATCTTAAATACATGTCACATCACACGGGGACCCAAAATAACAGTAAGAAGGTGCAGTGGGTTTAAGTGCAGGAGGCTGGTCTCTGTTTTTCCCCTGTGGAACAGCAGGGCTAATTTACAGCTTACAGACAGGAAATGACCTTAATCCCCTCAGTTTCCCTTAATCTGCAAACTCTTTCTGTTCTTCATGCTTCAAATGCCCAGGACACACACACACATGCAGACAGTGCTGTGTTTCTCAATGGTCAATGTTAAGGACATCCAATTCAAGGTGATTAGGCCCTCTCTCAAGGAATAACTCTGAATGCATTTAAATTATGTCTGTCAGGATTTATGCTAATATTCCAGCGAATGGCTGTTTAACCTCCTTGTTGTAAGTGAACAGAATGACCTAGATGTAAAAGAGGCACCAAGCTCTCTGAAAATGTCACAAGTCCCAGAAATATCATCAGACGTTTGAATTAATGGGTGGGAGTGTTGGTATGTATTTGTTTTCATTAAAATGAAAGGACTTGTGACTAGTTGACACAAAGGTTTTAAAGCCGAGCTTGGATTCCCAAATACATTGTCAATAAGAGATACTGTGCAATAGGATGACTTTAATGGGTACCAAGACATAGTGCTATTCATCGTCTAATTTGCTAGCTTGTATTATTTTTATGCAATGACTCTTTAACGCCAACGTGGGTTGTAAGAGAAGAGCTCACCGCTCTGGTGGGAGGCCTCATCCCTGGACAAACCAAGCCATGCCTTGAAGCAGGAACCAGCTCCTGCTTGTAGAGGGAAGTCATGCTCATTGGGTTGTTTGTAGATTGGAGTCAGATAAAGTGGTGGCCAAAACAAGCAGACAAAATGGCTCCCACTGATTCTTCTTCTTCTTTGTGGTATTTAACGGTGGTCAGCATCCAACTGAATTGCTGCAATATCACCCTCTATCTGTACTCACTGAATTCTAAATTCTTCAACAGCTAAGTATATACACAATTTTAAAATAATTCCACAGCAATATCTAAGTAAAGTGTGATTGCGTCGCGGCATTCGAAGATCATGATTTTTCTTACTCTACGCAAGCAACATGGACGTGAATAATTCAACCTACGGAAGAATGGGTTGACACTACTACCCCCCGTGGTATATCTTAACAGGCTAATCATTCCTTGCCATAAGTTTGCTTGGTATGTGTTGACTAGCATTGAAGAAAGCTGTCGACAGATAACTTTGCATTAAGAGTTACCTTGTAATCTCTTGAAGCAAACAAAATACTGTATGTAGGCTGTGAATAACTCACAGTGTTGGTGGTTTCTTCATTTATTTAAAAAGTGTCCACGAGGGCCCACCTCTTAAAGACGAAGCACCCCTCAAACCGTTAGCCCTTAAAAGTCAAATGTGTGTATCGTCAATGTAATAAAAACACACTAAGAAATAGCTTGAATCCTGTGGTGTTATTACACTAAACCGAGGTAATAATTTGATTGTATTAATCCCCGGGAACTCTTCTTCTTTTTGCCTACTGAATGGGATCAGCCATGCGTAAAACTGCCACCCAGGAGAAGGTACAGTAGGGGTTAGGTATCTTACTCAGCGATTTACAGGTAGGCCAATGTCTAGGATGGAACCTAGTAGCCATATAGACGAACTTGGGTCAGTTAAGGATTTATGCTCTGTTTCCAGTTATTCTCCCTGTCTGCCTGTGCTGTTATAATGTTTGTCACAACTAGAGCAGTTACTAGAATAATCTCTCTCTGTTATCTAAAGAAGGAAGGAGGCCAAACCAACAATAACAGTGAAGAAGGGGAGAGAAAAGGGAGATGAACCAAGGGAGAGGGACAGTTGAGAGAGGCATGGTGATAGGTCTTGTGAGGAGGAGAATAGGCCCTTGTTAGCACTAGGTAATTAATTCTATCCACTCTAATGAATGTGTTCACTTTATTGTTTTAGTATCTGGCTACTGTGGAGACGAAATGGCATATGATATGAAATAACACCAATTTCCAACAGTATATTGAGTATGTGCGATAGCAGAGGCCATGAGCAAAGATAAAACAAGATTAGATTAGACTAGATTTGAGGAGAGGAGTCAGATGTATTCTTGGAGCTCATTGTGCAAAACCATTTGCCTTTTCCACACTTTAAGTGTGTGTCTGTGTGTGTATATGTATGAATATGTGAGAGACACAGAGAACGCCAGAGGAAACGAATACTGTATGTGCTTTAGTGGGCTTTAGGGCGTTTCACAGAGCTGAAGGAGTTGGTTTTCAGTTACCGTGCTTTTGTTTTGTCTGTTTGGACACGTGAACAGTAATAGAGACAAAGGCCATGTATCTTCCATGTACTGTGTGTGTGTGTTGTACGTATATACAGTAGTAAGTAGTTTTAGTTTACATCATGACACCTGTTTAGACAGCATCAGATTTTCATCTTAAAGGGTATTTTTCTCTCTAAAATTTGGTCATTTTGCAGATGCGTACAGTGAGTGCAATTACAAGTATTTAAGCAGCAGGTAGGGGTTAGGTAGGGGTTAGACATCTCGCTCAATCTTAAAGGTAAACTGGGATCAAACCCAGGACCTTTCAGCTGGGATTTGAACACCTAAACCACTAGCCTATTCTTCCCCCTGCTCTAGTATAAATGCAGGCATGACCATTTTGCCGTCCTGAAATGGGAGTGCATGTATAAATACACAATTACTTTATTTGTATAGCACCTTTCTTAAAACAAAGTTTACAAAGTGCTTTTGAAATAATTTAGAAATAAACTACCACACAAATAAAACATATTTTTCTCATTTATTTTTCTATACAGTGTATCAGTACAATACATTGCCCATGCAAGTCAGAAAATCACAGTCAGGCAGTATACAAACATAATACAATGTAAATACAAGACACCAATACAAGCTATGTAAGAGACAATTAATCAAATGCAAGTAAATACTGAAAAAATACACCATTCACAGCTTTAATTATTTTATTGTATTTAATTGCTTTCTTTTATTTTGAAGACAAGTGGTGTTATAATCTTCAAAATGCATGTGTATGTGTGTGAGCACTTCCTCCATACATCTAGAACATCCCAGCATTGCATTGCTGGAATTACCTGTGACCTGTAAGAGGTTGGCCACTGACCTCCAAGCCCTTTCTGGAAGCATTGCTCTTGTGCATTCAAATATTGAAACACATCAGACAGACAGCCATCGCCAACACAAATAACAATATTGTTTCTGGTAAATATAATCTCTGTGTGTGCGCGTGTGATTACTAAACATTGTAGCATGCATAGACAAGTTTTGAGTACGGTTTTCAGTAAGCTTCCACTTATTCTGCAGTGTTGGCATTATGCCACAACATTGAGGGTAGAGATATTCTGCCCCAAAGCCTTTCTCAGATGGAAATCTGTGTTGTTCTGTGATGAATGTAATTCAAAGAATACATTATACTCATTTACAACCCATTCTCCTGTTAAAATCACTGCTCGAAATTTAATAAAACCCTGATGTGGAAGAAGGAGTTCTGCCACTAAATCCCCATATTTGTTAAGAACGGAAATCAGTTTGGAAGGAACCGTTAAAAGGAGACTATTGTGTGTGTATGTGCGCCTTTTAACTTGAGCTGGTTTATTCATCAATTAAACATCTGTCAGTATCAATACATGTCCACCCAGTGAATCCAGATACAGGTGATTGATCAGTCTCTTCACCTAATCGATAAGGTTAAACACACTCTGGTGTTGAAGTGTTAGCAAACAAAAGTGTGTGTGTGTAGTTGTGTTGACAAACTCTAGAAACAGACATTATATATAGTTATAAATCTAGATACATACATATAAATAGATTTTTAAGGGTTTAGTTTTGGAAACTGTTAAGTTTCAATGAGAGAGCTGTGATAGAAGATAGAGGGACATAGAAGGAGAAAGAGAGGAGAGGTCTGTTTGTAACAGAGCCAGTTTCATCCCCCCAGGCATCGGGGATGAGGGGGTGAGGGCTGAGAAGAAAGAAAGAGAGGGAGAGAGGGGGAGAGAGAGGGAGAGAGAGAGAGGACAAGAGAAGAGAGAAGGGACATGACATGAAGCGTCTAAAATGACGCTCTCACAGGAAAACACATGGGTGTCAGCTTCCATCATGGTCCCACGTGACTGTGAGTTATGACCACAGCTATATGATCATACACTCTGCTACTGGCTACTATGTGTGTGTGTGTGCACATGTGTGTGTGTATATGTGTTTAAATAAATGAAATGTGCCAGGATGATTTTCAAGATTTTGAAATAAACTACTCCACAAATCAAACATATCCCTAAAAAAAATCCATATTTCCCCTGTAAACTGAAAAGATTACATGTTTTAAATTACATTTCCACAGCCCATTTACAATCCCCAAATCAGTATTGATTTCAATTCAGTCCACCTCAAATGTGAAATTAATTAAGCCTCTCTAGAAACAGGTGTGTATTCTGTGGTTTCACAGGCCTATCCTTCTCTGTTTTTGCTTTCCCATTCTAGCGGGAAATGTGACTTTTAAAATGTTTATTTTTATTTTTTCTTGCATCAGATCAGACATCAGTGGGTGTTGATTCTATGTCACTTCCACCTTCTTCACGGTCTTCATGGTGTTATATAGTCTCATCTGAAAAGACAAATACAGGATTAGAAATAGTGTATCTATTATCTGTCTATCACAACACAGTCAAGTTAGTGTACAGACACATAGGCACTTTCCGGTTCACCCCGAAGGTTGAACCCGAACCATGTAGCAGATTTCCCACCCCACTTGTTTCAAGATAAATACAATTTAGTTACAGTATAATAAAAGGCTTCTTCCAGCTAGCAATAGCTTTTAACTGGTAGAACATTAAGACCATGCTAACAAGGGTGCTGCTTGTTTGTCATATGGTGTCAAATGTGTAATTATACAGAGAGAGGTGCCAAAAAACAGCCGTTAGCATGAACGTTGAAGCGCATTGCTAATGTCTTCACCATTTTAGACTGGTGTAATTCAAAGTGTAATGTATGTGTGTGTGTGTGTGTGTGTGTGTGTGTGTGTGTGTGTGTGTGTGTGCGTGCGTGTGTGCGTGTGTGTGTTGGGGCGGGGGTGGGGGTAACGTGTCTTAACATCCTGTCAAATGTCTTTGGCCCCCTCCAGAGTGTGTTTAGGAAATTAAAGGG
>JAOEHI010052828.1:0-16091 GCA_025447815.1 Percopsis transmontana | reverse complement strand
TCTCTCTCTCTCTCTCTCTCTCTCTCTCTCTCTCTCTCTCTCTCTTCATCCTTCCGTGTCCTTCATTCTCACATTTCGATAAACTGCCCCCCCCTCTCAAACCAGAGAGAGGGGGGAGGTGAAGAAGGATGCGTTGAAGGATGTGAAGTGTACAGCATCATGGGTGAGGATGAGTGGAAAATGTAATTAATATAAAGCCCCCAAACTGTCTCTTTAAGAGGCATCATCAACCACCCCCCTGTGCGTGTGAGTAAAAGAAGGGGGGTGGGGGGGCGCCAGCAAGAGAGACAGTGAATCCGTTTGCCATTAACAGGCCAGACATGTTGGGGCCCATGCTGTTATGTCATTGTACCACACACATGCGCGCACTCAAACCCCATTTTTTTCTCCTCAAGCTGATCAATTGGAACGGCACAAAGAGAGAGAGAGAGAGAGAGAGAGAGAGAGAGAGAGAGAGAGAGAGAGAGAGAGAGAGAGAGAGAGAGAGAGAGACTGCAGAGGGCCTTTTAAATCAGAAACACACACGCACACAATGTTATCGCTGCTGCTCATTCATTCTACCTGCTATAAAGAAGACGTGTGCACACCCCTGTTAGCTGTTTCTTATAATGCATTGCACATTTGCATGTCTGTGATAAATGAGAAAACCCAGGTTGGTGTAAACAGTGTAAACAATGGATGGAAGCTCCTCACAATAGCAATCAGTGTCTTACACATGAAGTGTATTATTTTTATTATTATTATTTATTTTTGTTTTGGAGTGCGCGTGACGTGACTGTGCATTATCTGACCACGGACTGGGCTCTTAAATCTTAAATCACCTCGAAACAGTGTGTATGCCCCAGAACCACATATATTTTGGAAGGTCTCTGCCATGCATTTGATGAGTCCAGTGCATAGCTGTTGAGCTACCCTATATCACCGCAGAGGAAATTCCTTCACCGCGACAGCCCTAGTAGAGCCACGAATGGAAGGATGAGTGGGTGGATGGATGGACAGATGGATTCAGATGGATGGACAGATGGATGCTTTCCTCTGACATGTATATGAATCCTTCTCCACCCCACCTCCCACCCCCAAACACACACATACACACTGACAGTTCCCCAGAGGAACCCCCCCATTTAGGGATACATTATTGATAAAGCTGCTTTAATGAAGTTAATAATGGACAACTTATGACTTACGAGTGAAAGAAGAGCATAGAGGAGGAGAGGGGAGAGAGACAGAGGGAGAGAGAGAGCAAAAGAAGAAATCTTCTCAAAATGGAGGTCTGTTTCTTCGGCACATTTCCTTCCCCTCTTTTGTCCTTCTGCCATCTCTACATCTGTTTACCTCTTCTCAATCACTCCTCCCTCTCCTCTCCTCTCCTCACTCCTTTCTCACTTAAAATGTTATGAAAACAGAACGGTTTGGTCCTTTTTAATAAAGCACAGCACAGCACACACAAACACACACACATAATAGACACAGGATTACAGACAGCATTTACACAAAATGATGCAATACCCTTGAACACGCTTTGTCTCATGTTCTTTATTCTTGCCCGTGTGTGTGAGTCTATACATATGCTCTATATTTGTATTCCTCTCTCTCTCTCTCTCTCTTCTGCCGCCTGTTTCTTAGGTGTTCTTGTTACCGTGGCAACGGCAGATATCACAAGTAATCACCTATCACCTGGAGCTTTCCGTTCTCTACAGCCAGATCACGCGCACTCGTTTGCATGTACACAAGGGCACACACGGCCACATGCACGCGCACACTATTGAGTTGACATGATAATGTTCTCATTAAGGTTCAGCTGACTGCACAGAACTGTGACAAATATTCAGCTTCTCCACTCAACTATAATATTTAAAATAATCTACATTGTCCTTAATTTACACATATTGCACTGCTAATGCAGTCTATCCTCACAAATGTGAGCCTAAATGAAGCTATATTTACAAATAAACATCATGTCAGAAGAAAATAAGAATATAATAAACTTCCAAACCTCATAAAAGGAACCAGTTGGAACAGTTCAGTTTTTAGAGGAAATGTAAGGCCAGCAGTATGTTGTGTAACGAGAAGTAATACAAATGTAGTGATGCATGATGGGAGACCTTTGATCTGTCAGCCTGTGATGGAGGTATACTGTGTTAATTGGGATTTTATTGCTAGAAAGCCTGCTTTTTAAGATAACAAGCTGACACGTGGGTGTGTGTGTGTGTGTGTGTGGGTGTGTTGGGGGGGGGGGGGTGAATCATCTTCCTCCACTATCATTTGCTGTTCAGTCATTGTTTGGACGCAGAACGAATTTGTTGGTAGTTTACTGTGGCCTTTACTGTGGGACCCTGTCACGCCTTTGATATTAGACTAAATATTATTTCAGTCTACGTTTACTTTGTTTGCCATGTCGCACATATTGTCGGACATCTGATTTTGAAATGTCAGAACATGAATAACAAACTCTTTAAACTGTACCCGTTTGATTGCGGGGTACGGGTTATATCGCAGGTTACATTTAAAAAGGGCGGCTACAGAAGTTTTTGCAGATATTTGCGGTACTGAACCTTGTGGGTCTGGAAGAGGGGGTTCTGAAATTTCACCGGTGCAGGACTCTGTATGTGTTTGTGTGTGTGTGTGTGTTAGTTAATGGTCTGGTGAAGGACAGAAGTACAGCTGTATCGACCAAAGACAGGAAGACAGAAGGGCAAAGAGGGGGAGTATTTGAGGGGGGGGGGGGTGCTTATGCTGATGGTATCTGTTAACCTTCAATTAGCAGCAGTAGTTGGCACTGGCAGAGCATTGATTAGCCGCTAAATGCCACTGCAGTGCACACGCATGTGCGTGCACGCTCAGACGCACATGCACTTTTGACACAAATCGCTCTAACTCTAAGTCTCTAAGTCCTTCATCTAAATCTGCCGTTTATGTAATATCCACTATGGAGGAATGGCTGTGTTGCACACTAAACCTAATTAGTTTATATTATATTAGAGGGAGATATGAAATTACAATCATTTGTTTTCTTATGTAACAGACATACTGTATCTAGTTTGTTGCCATAATAATTTGTTTGCTCCCATATCCTAATGTGAATATCCTCACATTAGGATATATATCCTTACAACGCATATTTTCTAAATCTGAACACATTTCCTTACTTGTGCTTTGTAGAGTGGGTCATTTTAAGCCAACTCACACATCCACTATAACCTGTAAACGTGCTAACATAGGTGCAGCATTGAAGAGACAAGCTGACAGTAGACTTTTTAGGCTTCGATGAAATGTACGAGGTGAATTTGGGGCAAATCTTAATTTTCTGTATTCTGTGGAAATTGTTTTACTACAGAATTACCCCACTGCATCAACTCAGTGTCATAATATCTTACGTGTTATCAACTGATTGGCCCAGCCGGAGGGTTATTAGAATATTTTCTTGTTATGGGGTTGATGAAGGTGGCTGCATGAATATGGCGACTTCTGAGAGTATAATGTCCAAATAGTCACTTGTGTCTCAATATGTTGACAAGCATACTCAAATTCTGCTATCATTTGGTCATCGAAACAGCATTTTCCATTTCAATATTTAAAAAAAAACCTCATATGAATGAAACATATTCTGAATAAACATATTCTTATTCAAGCAGATAGTTATTGAGGGAGAAGAGTTTCACATATTTTGACGCCCAAAAACTGGACTATAGACTAGAGATTTGTCATGGCAGGATCTCACATATGTTCAGTATTCAGAAAGTTCAGGGCTGAGTGGAAAAGGGAATAAACTGTAAGTGCATCTGCAATTTCAGTTGCCACAATAGGTAAGTTGAAATATTATCATGCTTGGACAATGGGCATAACCACACCATATGACCGTGATTTTAAGCTCTTATTGTTTAAATTGTGGACAGAATGGTTCTGTGTCTTCTCTGTGTCCTTGCTGTTTAAATCTTTTGCATGACTGTCTTGCTCTCCTCTATCTTATCGGCTTCTGCTGCGTAACAGAGTAGAATATGTCCTTCAAGAAACAAAATAAACTGCATGCTGATTGAGTTACTGTGGGTGGGTGTGTGTGCGCGTGCTCTCGTGTGTGTGTTACAAGGACTGTAGCAACAAATCAAGATATCTCTCTCTCTCTCTCTCTCTCACTGCATAAAAATGTGTATGGTTAGCTGTGTGTGTGTGTGTCAGCATACTGTCTGGGTGCTTGGGCTCAGTGATTTGTGGCTGACCAGGTAATGAAGCCCTGACTCAGGAATTTTCTGTGCACACACACAACCCTACGCTTTTTTAGTCACAACTAAAACAGTCACAACTAAAACATGAAACTTACACTTCTTGATTGTGACACGCATCAAATCAAATTCTTTTAGGAATACAGTGCACACACATATCGATATCCTCCCTCCCCAAATGACTTGGTATGATCCAGTCAGGTCCCATATCGTGCTATGAGGTGGAAACGAACCTTTTCCCAGTGAAAGAGGTGAAAAAATAATGACTAAAAAAGGAGTATTAGCACAATTTCCTTTCCTTTCAAATGCAGTGTGATCTGGCAAAGTAATTGTACTAAATAATTCAATGGCACTATTTATAGCATAGGATAGGAACATCTATGCAAATTAGTTGTATATTATATCTAGGTATACCTCAAGGATCAACTGTATCGTACTATGCAGTATGCAGCTGAATATTTCACTGGATATTTCATAATTCAGAATAGATTAATAACCTTTATTACGTTTCCAGTGCCTGTAGTTAAACACAACGGCTCAAATCCAGCAGTGTACACACACACACCCAAACCACCCTCTCTCTCTCTCCCCCACGTGCCTGTGTTGAAGACTAATAATTGAGAGGCCAAGTCCAGACCAAGACTTTGAGGGGGTCAAACCCGAATCAAAGCAATCAGGGCAGTACAAGATTTGAATCAAGACCACGACAGCTCCTCATACTTTGGTGATGTGGACGGAGTGTGCTGAGAATACTGGTACTGTCTTCCTTTCAATTATTTAAATAAAAGTAATATAATTTGTCTGCATTGTGGGAAAAACAAATATCAAGATGAAGGTGAAGATGAAGATGCACAGCTGGCTGGTAACAACTGTAACAGTCTTTAGAACGAGTAAAAAGTTTGTTGATGACGAGACCGAGGCCTTAAAAATGTGATAAAGATAAAAACACTTATATGTAAAGTTTTGTCAAGGAAATGTCATATTTCAGGTGTCGTGTGTCACTTCACGTTTTCACTCTTAACGTTAGTCTTGTTTGTCCGTTCCCTGTTCATCCAGCCAATTCTCCACCCATCCAGCCCTTTTCTATGTGTATTTTTACTGTCATGATTGTCGTCATCCTCTCTCTTCCCAGCAGTTTCTATCTCGACCCTCCTTGTGTTTTTCTCTTCCCTCCTCTTCTTCGTCACAGCACTTTCTGGTTCATGATGGCTGTAATTAATAGGCAGGCTGGCTCAGCTTGGCATGGCACAGCAGAGAACAGCAAACAGTGATGTGTTAATCATATATCCAGTTTTCTATCTTTAGCCAGGTCTAATTAGCAGCCACAGTAAACCAGTGAACTATTCTCCAACCACTACGGTGTTACACCAGAGAGAGCCGTACTGCCAGACAGAGATACAGTATGATAATTATATCAGTTTCATAATAATTAAAAAGGTGTGTTGAGTAAGATTTTCACCGCAATCTAGAGTGCATTTGACCCTATGGGTGTAAAGATATAGATTGGACAATTTGATCTATCAGCGAGGCTGATAAAAACAAATGGATTGTTTGTGGTCCATCATGCCCACAAAACGCAGTGAAAGTATACAGCATTAGTGTGAGTTCAAGAACAAAGGGAACGTTTTCGCCGAAATGTCGTCGTTCAGTTCAAAAAGTTCCCTAAGTGGAGCGCTTAGAGAGTCGGAGAGCAGACCTCCAATCAGAGCAGAGCTGCGCAAAGGGGTGTAGTCAGGGAGCAGAGCTCCAATCAGAACATGAACAGCGGTCAGGAAGCAGAGCTCCAATCAGAGCATGAGCTGATGTCCTTTTCTCCACTTTTCTCCCTGCCAGTCCCTCCTTCTCTCTTTCCCTCCGTCTCTCCATCCCCGAGAGAGAGTATTTTGAACACTCCCTCTCCCTCTCTCTCTAAGGGCAATATCTTCCATGTAGTTTCCCACTCAGCAGCTGACAACCCAGTCCCTACAGTCTTTAACAGTCCGACCCCTACCTACCACCCCCCCCCCCCTACACACACACAGCTGCCCTCTAGTCTAAATTGGCCAACCAGCTAACATTTCTAACCTCTTCACTTCTCTGTATTCTGTTTTACAGAAGTATATTGGTTACACATATTGTGAGAGACCCAGTGCTATTGTTTGATATTAAAAAGTGCCCAGCTTATAACACATGCACACACACATGGACAAGGTGCTCCGAGTGTCAATAAAGTGTGTGTGTGCGCGCTTGTGTGTGTGGGTGTGAGGGATTTATGGAAACAGTTACGACACATCTGCACACCCTTTCTGTACAGGACGATAATGGAGAGAGAGAGAGAAAGAGAGACCTATTATAAACAGAATGGGGAATTCTAACTGCATTCAATATAATTTTAACACACAATCGTCGCACCAGTGTGATGTGGAGGGGATGTATTTCAAATAATCCCTAATTAGGTTCTCACCCACACACACACACACACACACACACACAGGACCGCTCACAGGAGGCCCAGTAGAGGAGGAACTTACTGGATAGGCTAAACCAGAGCTGTGTGTATGGGTATGCATGTCATTGTGCGACAAACTTACTTAATCACCCAATTTTCCCTGCACTGTATGAGTGCGTGCGTGCGTGCGTGCGTGCGTGCGTGCGTGCGTGCGTGCGTGCGTGCGTGCGTGCGTGCGTGCGTGCGTGTGGCTATATGAGAGCAAAGCATGCAATACACATAACATCACAGAGGCTCAGCAGGAGACAAACGTGTGTAAAATTCTTTATTCGAATTTATGGGAATTGTCACGATCAGCGCGCACAGGCCTATGCGGCCTATCCGTGCTTCCCTTCCCTATTGCGCACCTGGGAGGAATTAGCCCCACAGGTGCGCCTCCTTTAGGCGCCTCCTTTAGGCGCCTCCTTTAGGCGCCTCCTTTGGTTAATTGTGGGACTATTTAAGTTTTGCCAACAGCACTATGTGCTGTTGTTTCGACTCAGACGCCCTGTACGTTTGTGTTTTCCTTATTAAAAACTACGCTTTATGCATTTCTCTGGATATACCGCCTGTGTGTTTTCCTCTGGCTCGCTTTTACTCTCGCTCATCGCACACAAACAGTTACAGGAATATAAAATGTTCATTTACAAATATTTTAGACATTGCAACTAGGGTACTGGGTAGCCTACTAGTAACTAGGGATATTTTTTTCATTATTCGACTAGTAGGCCATTTAAAATTTATTTATTTGTTCACTCATATGTTAAACATCTTCACATAAACTTAAGTGCTAGCTTGAGTTTCTGATTGTCACTATTGAAAGCAAATAATAAATAAACCATAAAGGCCAATATTAACCACACCATGTCCATATTAGGAGCATAAAAGCATTTCATAAATATAGGAACTGAAAAACGAACCTGCTGACAAGCCGTTAGAAAGTCAATAGAAAGTCAGTTAGAAAGTCAATAGACTGGCTAGACTGCACCAGCATGGCTGAAAGCAAGTCAATGTTGGCAAAAGAAACCGCCGTGTAACAAGTTTACAGTAGGCTATCAAACTTTATTTGTTGCTGATCCCTCAGTGTTTCCTGCTGCACTGCAGTGTGGGTACCATAATTAGCCTAATAGATGCTCAACACAATATAAAGAGCAGTTAGCCTGATCTACAATTACAATTACAATTAGCAGACGCTTTTATCCAAAGCGACTCACAATTACATGGTGCTATTACATGGAGCAGAGGTGGGGTTTAGGCATCTTGCTCAAGGTGCTTACAGGTAGGCCAACTCTGGGGCTTGAACCCACAACCTTTTGGCTGGGAGTCCAACACCTAGACCACCCGGCTATCCTTCCCCAGATCTAGAACTTGCAACAGCATTTTCATTTGGGAAAAAAATATCTTCTGTGTTTTTCCAACTTCATGGTAGACTTTATTTGTTGCATATAGTGTTTTCTGCAGACTGATGGTCGTAAAGATTCCGTCAAAATCTTTTAATTATAATGAGACATATTTATTAGAATTTCATTCAGCCAGCAGAAGCTCATGTTGCTGCCAGCAATATGGCAGCAGGGAGGTTGCCTTTTGTCAGACCGTTACTCATGTTAGCTTTTCTACATTAGCTGCCGCCGGTTGATAAACGTTATCAGCTTGTCCTTCATCCTCCACCGCATCAGTCCCTCTTTTTTCACCTCATGAAACGCCATCACAATTATTGGGCTTTTTAAAGAAACTTCGGACACTCAGCTGCCGTGACATTTTACAATGGTATGTAGGGATATAGCCTACTAATGCGATGGCTAAAGCCAGCTACACAACGAGGTACTGCACGTGAGATACAAGACAAGACAATAGCTAATTAATATGCACACTTGCCACCAACTGGACAGGGGTGTGAATTAAAGTTACGGTAGATCATCCTCAGTGTTCTAATCTGTCAAAATGACGGACGGCCTTCAGATATATCCGTCATTGTCATTTCATTTTTTTAACAATGACGGAAAACTCTGAAGGCCGTCCGTCATTTTGACAGATTAGAACAATAAAAATATTCACAAGCCTAAACTCTCTAAGCTGCTCTCTGGCCCTGTTGATAGCCTGCACCCACTGCCTTCTCACCGCTTTTCGCAAAACTGCTGGTGCATATTATCCATTATCGGTTATCTCCTACCAAAACAATAGTTACACCAAACGGATAAAACTGCACTCCTTAGCGACAAAAAAGTGAGAAGATACCATGTGGTGGGCGCAGTGCTTTGTGCGTTTAATGTGATCGGCCCTTAAGATTACTGAAACAGAACACACACACACACACACACACACAGAAACTATCCATAGTCCCAGCCCTACTGGCGCTGCCAGCATCATATGACAGGCACATGGGCCTGTTTCACTGCTCCAAGCCCTAACACCAAGCCACTGAGAACAGCACCACGTTGCCTTGCTCCTGTTGCCCCCGGTTACCAGGGCCGCCGATCACCACCCAGACAGGAAAAATCCACATGGCTCCAAGACATGTGCCTTGGGATAGACATGCACGCACGTATGCATGCACACACACACACACACACACACACACACACACACATACACACACAGAGAGACTCAACATTCTGATTAATTAAAGTAATTAAAGCTGAGTTTGCACAAGACATTTTTAGAAGGATTTGTGATGTGATCTGTGTGTGTGTGTTTGTGTGTCCATATTCTTTTAGAATAGGCTAGACTTGAAAATTGCAGTAGTCCGTTTTGATTTCGTATTACATTCTTAAGCAGCTCAACTGAGATGTACTGTAAGATGTAAAGAAGGATTATTAGTAAATCTACTGAACTATTTTGTTTCTGATTTACAAACTAGCGTGGAAAAATAATAAACATTTCTAATTATTCATTCATTCATTGACCAGTGGGAGCTGGGCAATCAATATAAGATCAATGTCAGGATATGCCACTAAATATATTTTGGTTATCAAAATATCGTAGACACTCACACTATTGTAGATATCATATCTAGTTGAGTAAAATATGTAAAACAGTGACTATCATCTTAGACAGCACATCCACTGTGCTAAAAATAGCTTCCCAATCCCTCAGTGCTTGCAGTGAATCCTAAATAGCAAATAGCAACAGCATTGATATCCAGGTATTTGGTCAAAAATATTGTGATATTTGATTATGTCAATCTTCCCAAGCTCTACGACCAGCTGACTAGATTATCAATCAGTCTGGTTTAAGCGATCGATAGCTAATTCAAGTGTGTACATGGAGCAGCGCATTACAGTGTGTGTGTGTGCGTGTGTGTGTGTGCGTGCGTTCACTATCCAGCTACAGTCCCATGCATTATTGACGTCCCATAGAAGGGGATGGGGGCAGGGGTGGGAGACTTCATATCCTGATGGATCAGTTCAACCGGCCAATCAGGGGCCTCACGCGGGGGTCGTCAATATTGGGAACAGAACGAAATCGACGGCCACCACAGAAAGCATGAGAGAGAGAAAACGCATGAGAGATGAAATGGGGGGAAGAGGAGAGGAGGAGATGATAATAAAAATATAAAAGGAGGACAGGAGAGGAGAAATCAAAGAGCATGACAGCAGGAGGTGAGCAGACTGACACACACTTCAAACACACACCGACTATAAAAACGCAGAGATACTTCAAACATCTACTGTATCTATAATGTATATATACAGTAGCCTATGTGTGCGTGTGCGTGTGTGTGCGCGCGGGTGTTAGATGCCGTGCTTATTTCACACACTGACTTTCTTAACCTAGCTCAAAGGAATCAATACTACTGTCACACGCACACACAGGCAGGTAGGCTAAGGTCAAAGGTTAAATGCAGTAGCCGTATTTAGGTTGAGCGTGGTCATAAGCTAAAAATGACAGCCCCAGTGACATGTTGTCCATCATTGTGTAACACTTCTAACAGTAATGTGCAATATAGAAGTACTCAGACGGCCTATATTTGGCTATTCTGAGTTATGGCATGGCTAGGTTATTTGTTTTAGGGCACGCGGCCTTGAGCAAGATACCCCTACCTGGTCCTCAATATTGTAAACTGTACTGACTGTAAGCCACTTTGGAAAGCCTCTGCTAAGCGACCAAATTTTCCTTTTCAACTCTATTTCCTCTCCCTCTGGCTACTGTACTCTCAAGCTGTATGATTTATTTAAAGGTTTTCTATGCCCGAGCTGGCATGCTCCTCCACATGAACCCATGTGTATTTGGTTCTGTTGTTATTTTGGGATGATAACAGACTTTCTGTTCAACCACCATGACCCACAAGATGCTGATCTGTATGACACGTGTGTGTGTGTGTGTGTGTGTGTGTGTGTGTGTGTGCGCCTTCTCTATTTGACTTGGTCTGTTCCTAAAGGCCTGACTGCAGAGAAGCCACACACACACACACAAACAGACACACACACACACACACGGGGCATATAAGTACCCATTGTCAAGCTAGGTTATTTTCACTCAAAGAACTGTATAGATTCACTACAACAAGTATAGAAGTTGGCCAAACCTTACCAATCTTTACATGCATCTTGTACCTTCAATATACAGAGTATTACTGTAATACTTATTAAGATAGTTAAATAAAATGTATACGGTAATAAAAGTTTGTGGGTGTGATGGTGGGTGTGCGTGAGTTTGCATGTGTGTATATGTTACTGCACTTGGACATAGGCTTGCGGAATGTGTTGAGAGAGAGACAAAACACTGGGTCGCCATAACAACTGACCAGAGTGAGCGAGGCAGAGAGTGGGGGAGGGGAGAGAGAGAGAGAGAGTATGTTTTCATGGGCTGAAGGTAGACAGCGTAAAGACACAGTAAATTCTGCTTCATCAAACTGCCAAAGCAGTCTATCTTGCAAGAAATGTCCTTATTTGCACAGTTACACTTCCACCCCCGCGTGTGAAGTCATTCTAAGATTTGACAGGTAGGCGTGGGTGTTATGGCCAAATCCTTCTAGCACGCTCTATGTGACTCTATAATGTAACACTACATATTGCGATAGTGGGTTTTGGGGGAAATTCAACGAAGAAGTTGGATAAATCTGTTTAAATATTCTTGTGAGGCCTCACAGGGGCACAGGGGTTCCCCACGAGGCTGCCTACATCATGAAAGACAGTCCTGGCATTGATTCAGTGTGCCACGGTATAAAGGCTAGAGCAAAATCTCTAATGGTACACAAATGCATTGTAATTTGTCACATGGTATAATACATATGGCCATATAGCCCAACCCTAGCTGTCGGTTGCTGCCAACAAGAACTACACTTGATGGTAGCAGGTCCGGAGAAAGTGCACTGAATTACAGTCAACAGACATGGGAATATATCACAACAGAGGCTTCTATTCTAGCTCACTCTATTTATTATTATGTGGAGAGACCTTTTAGTCCTTCTTTTATTCATGTAAACAGGCCTGTCCTCTGGTTATGTTGAGGAAAAGTCAGACAGTCTAGTCTAAACACAGAAACCGCCGGTCCCTCCCTCTGCCGTCCTTCCACATTCCTCTATTCATCCCTGCTCATTCTGTCCCTCTGAAGAGAGGGATTAATGGATATCGATGGGGAATGGATTGAATCTCTAATTCTACACACACACACACACACGCATGCGTATCTCCATCTCGATGGCAAAAATGATCCATCATGCTGTGGGTCCTTTGCCTCACCTCTGCTCTACTGTATAAATACAATACCTAACTATATTAAGGGCACACACACACACACAAGCATATCATATCCAGATGAATAGGAATATTGTTATTTTAGTCTTCGCATCTTGGTGTATCAAGAAGCTTTGTTGTGATTAAAATATGCCTTCTGTTAAGGTTACACTCAATGATATGGTGTGTGTGTGGGTGTGTGTGTGGGGTGGCAGGATACCATGTTTTGTGTGTGTATGTGTGTGTGTGTCTGTGTGTGTGTGTGTGGGGTGGGTGGGTGTGTGTGTGTGTGTGTGTGTGTGTGTGTGTGTGTGTGTGTGTGTGTGTGGCAGGATAGTCTAGTGGTCTAGGTGTTGGACTCCCAGCCAGAAGGTCATGGGTTCAAGCCCCAGAGTTGGCCTACCTGTAAGCATCCTTGAGCAAGATGCCTAACCCCTATATGCTCTATCTAATAGCGTCATGTAATTCTCTCAAGTCACTTTGGATAAAAGCATCTGCTAAATGACCTAATTGTGTTTTCTGAGGCCTACTGTTCTCTTATGGGTAACATGGTGTACCTGTAGTGGATATATGGTCACGTTTTAAGGTATGGTATATGGTAACATAACCACAATTCACAAACATAATATAATATCAATATCACCACTATGTTCTGGAGCGATATGTTCCGTGTCATGGCAGGTCAGTTCTTCATTTCCATAAACTATTCCATAACACTTATTATTTTTGTCCCTGCACTAAAAACAAGGAGAGCCATATGTTGAGATTCCCCCCCACACACAAACACAACATATAGGAAGCCTGGGAAGGAGAAACTGGGTTGGGATTTCCTCCACTATATTACCCTCGACAGCTGTCATCATACTGTGTGCCACCCTGCTTTATCTCAAATGGAAAACCTATTAACTGGTGACGGTGTATATTAACAAAATCAATGACAAGCGTGTACTTTAACCGGCTCATAAAAGGTTCCAAACAATGCTTTGATAGTATGTTACATCCAGTGTAGCCTGTGTATGTTGTTTTCCAGCTATTGTGACCTAGACCACTCTATATAGATGGAACTGAAGGTTTTATATAGAATCATTAAATCACATTAAATTATTGATTATTGTTCTGCCTCTGCAAAGGTGTGATAGTGCCCTCAATATTAATATGTGATGTAACGCCTATTACACACATCATGTTACACCTCATTGGCCTTGTAGGCCTTGTTTGGTTCAGAAATCGGGAACACAACGCACGGCCGACCTCAAGTTCATTTCAACACACCTGATGACAAACTCACTTTCTACCTCATGATGCAATCACTGTGTTGACTAGCAAAAGTCACATGCACATTTATACTGTACACAGTCCAGGTTTTTTTTGTGGTGGGAAAAATCCCCCACATGCGTTCCGCCAACAGCACCCAGTTAATGTTTATGTGCATAAGCCAGGTCAAGGTACACAGTGGCAGACTGAATGGGAGGTGCCGCTGTCCCCTTTTGCCATGAGTGTCATTGGAGTGCACGCTGTATAAAAATAATCACCTGATCGTCTACCAGCAGCGAGCACCAGACACACACCAATTACAGTGGCTAGCTAGCGTAGACGCTTAGCACTAACCTTATACCTCTACTAACACTGTAAAGCTCAGTACATCTACAAAGTTAAATGTTACACTTTCTGCACCATTCATAGCGGCATGTAAATGGCTGGTGTAAGAATAACGAGCGTGCTAGCATAGTATTGTGTGTGTGTGTGTGTGTGTGTGTGTGTGTGTGTGTGTGTGTGTGTGCGCGCTGACCTTGCGTTCTTTATCTCCATAATCCAGGCCCAGCGTGTCCATGGCGCGGACGATGGCGGCCAGAGACTGGATGGTGTTGCTGTACACGACGGGTTTGTACTGTTTGACATCGTCCCCGGAGAAGCCATCCTCGTGGATGATCCTAGACGCACACACACACGCGCACATACACACGTTAGCCGACAGGTGAGGACATACGTCTGTGATTAAGCACTGTGTCTTTGAGAGTGTGTTTGAGGGTGGACGTGTTGTTTTGCACGTGTCAGTATATGTAGAACTGTGTGTGGGTGGGTGTGTGTGATGAAGCTGTCTACAAGTCTCTAATGAGTCCCTCTCCTCCCTCTCATTTCCCCGACCACTGACAAGCCTCAACCTGTGAGGGAGGATACAGAGATTGATAGATCAAGGAATAGTCCCACCCACCCAACACACACACACACACACACAACACACCTCACAACCTTACATCACACACATCACCCTGTAATAACCAAACCTGTGAGGATACGTCAACCTTGAGTACAAGTACAGCGGGGTGAAAATCGAGAGAGAGAGGAGAAGAGAGGAGAGGAGAGGAGAGGAGAGGAGAGAAGAGGACCGGGGTGCGGAAGAGAAAGTGGTGAGGGGGATGAGATGACGTGGCTGAACTGAGATCAAAGGTAGGGGTGGGGAGATGAGAGAGAGAGAGAGAGAAAGAGAGAGAGAGATCGTGGAGGAGTGGGACGGAGGCCTGAGCTGACATTTAGGCCCACAGTGCTAATAGCATCATGCCGCGTTAAATGTCACACGGTGCGACCCACTACTAGGGGGACAGAGACACAGGGTACGGAGGACGCACTTTGAAAACCAAAAGAGGCTGGTTTTCTACCTCAGGCCTGTGTGCAGTTATTTTATGGACAGGATCAAACAAGGCCAGCAACAACTCGCGTAGCGTATCTGTTCAGGCCTGCTATCGTATCAGCATCACTGTTCTAACACTTCCTTTACTGCCCCACTCTAGATCTCTGGTGTGCTCCGCATCTGTTCCATGAATCACCGCCAAACCAGCCCTTCGCACCTAGCCATGGGGCCCAGGTGTCATTACGAGGGCTCCTCCGCTGTGTACAGTTCTCGTGCACTGCAGCTAGCACTTACAACATGAGAGATGAGAATTCAAAACATAACAAGGCCTCCCCCTCCCTCGGGAAACAAACGCCCCCGGAAAGCTGCGGGCTTCAGTGCACGGAGCTTCGCAGCATCAAACTGAGACCCCGGCGCTAGAAGGAGCATATACTGTAGATTGGTGAACTATTTCTTACATCGCTGTGTCACAGCAGCATCAAAATACGTGACAGGACAGCTTGTTGTAAACAAACCCCTCTGTCCAAATGCACCATTGTTATTTCCAATAGTAAAACACGCTGCGGTGTGGTTGTGGCGTATTGGCAGCGTTACAGGCATGCAATTCATCTCGGCGCCATGTAGTTCACAGCTACCCTACCTTTAGCTTCTCATTAGCAATGTGCTTATTGTGGCCAATCAGCGAAATCATACAGTGTGTGCACCTCCAATGTAGTTATTTTGACTTTGGCTCTTAACATAATGGAACAATGGAATTTTCTATTGTTATAGTCATTACTGTATGCAAGCGGTTTATGTTATAGTGCATTACGCATCACACAACTGATCAACAGTATCTCTTATGCAGGTATCTATCACCTGTCTCTAATCCCCAGTCTTGGTTATACTGTCCAGTATGATATTCAATAAAGAATTTAGTGCTAATAAAAGACCAATGCATAGAGACCTTTAGCAATGGCTCATACACACGCTCAAAACCACATCAATTTACTTACAATTAGAAAACTTAAACTATATAGACAACTACATATTCGGTCACTAATATATTATCAATAGCCAGGGAATAGGATAACAATCCTTTTTAGTTTAAAATTAAAAAT
>JAOEHI010052826.1:2500-16092 GCA_025447815.1 Percopsis transmontana | reverse complement strand
TATATATATACAGCCAATGAAAAAATTAAGAGACCACTGCACATTTAAAAAAATATAATATGAGATCATACATATCATTTGAGATATATATATATATATATATATATATATGTGTGTGTGTGTGTGTGTGTGTGTGTGTGTATATATAACAAAGTTTTATATTTTTTAAATATATTTAATATATTTGTTTAAATGTGCAAATGTTTAAAAAAAAGTGCTCTCCTGGCTCACATGTCTGACTAATCCTCTTATAATACCTGATAATGCCATGTGGGTTTAGACTAGAGGAAGGAGGTAGATAGAGAGAGTCCAACTAAAATCTACTATGTGAGCCATAGAAAGAAAATACTTTATTGTTACGTATAAAGGCTTCATTAAGGCTTAAAGCATGAAGCATCTTTTAATATACAAAAAGCATTTACAGATTACAGATCATTAAATAGGCTATGATTTACAGCCTTAAATAACAGCCATGGACCCCGTTACAGAAGCAAAGGTTTATGTCTGATTTGATAGTTCTTGGTTAAACTTTGACATTACCTGTTATTGTAACATAAAGAAGGATACAATGCTGGTAATATTAAACTGCAAGTTATTTAAATTATGTACAGTTACAAACATTATTGGGAAGATATCTGTTTCTGTGTCCTACCTGACACATCTGTTGTTGATCTTACACAATCTGGTATCCTTATACTGGTGTTTTACAATACAGTATACTGTACCTTTGGGGGAAGGGTATTTCAAAATTAAGTGCATGTACCTGAATTAGTGTTTTGCTTGTAATCGCCATGAAATCCCTCGTTTGGGACACAATACTTCTGCTAACTAATACTACTACTAACTCCGCTCTGCCCCTATGGCCAATAAATACACTTACACACTGCTCCTTCAGTTCCACTAGTCCTACATTTTCATTGCATCTCTAACCACATCCCTTTTCATACATGAAATGTATTTGTACTGAACAGAAAAAAATTAAAATGATATAATATAATCAAACACCAAAGCTATGAAAGGTCATTGTTTATGCGAAGTACATACTTTTTATACTATGTGAATAGCGAAACAAATGCATAGCAGACAGTTTAAAATTTCTTCCAAAATTTAGGCATAATTAAAATGTCCTGTGTTTCTGAAAGGACATCAGTCTAGCAAAACAAAGAAGGCGATAAAGACACAATAAGAGCACATTGAACTCTCCATCTCTTATCTTCACCACAAAAACAGCTTGCATAACCGCCTGACCCTGGCTGACCTCTATTCTGGACATATACTCACATGCCTAAGAAGACACAGCTGCACTTCTTGCTATACACCCCCAGATCACCAAATATCTGCCCCAGCTCACTGCTGATGTTTAAAACAGCACTGTATGCAAAAGTGGGGTGGCTGTAAGAGGGAGCAGTGTAGAGCAATGCAACCACAAGGGCAATTCCAGACACAAATTGAAGAGTGCCCCTTTAATGTCTAAAGGGACACTCAATCACTAAACGACATTTGCCCAATTCAATAATCTGTTTTAACTGTGTTGATGTTGGGAATAAATCACAAAAAATGTAATTGATCACCAGGTTAAGCTTTTATTTTTTGTGGTGCCTGCTTGTTAGTTGTAGTATCTGCTCTCATATGAATTAATGTATGAATATTTTTCACAACGTCTCTTGCTACACCTGAAAGAGAGAGAGAGATAAAGAGAGAGAGAGAGTGAACACAGTGTGTGAACACAAGAAGGAAAAGGGCAGGGGGGGGGGCAACCCAAGTAAAATATATCCTGGGTAAACGCTGGGCTCCAGAAGGAACAGGAGGCAGAGGGGCAAAGTAGTAGTATGCTGAGATAGGCGTGTTGTATGCAGCCAATCAGAATTCCTTGCCCCGTCTGGTTTAAACCAGACGGGGCAGCTGTGTTCCCTGGCAGCTTCCTTCGGGAAGATTGTGTTCTCAGTGTGTTTTTAGTCTCATGCAACTGCAGAGCCCTTTGACTCACATTCATCTAGCTCGTTTCATCGTGTCTAATGATTCCTCGGCCCCCTGTAAACTTGTGGCTTATGAATACAATTAAAAAGTTATCCTTCCTATCCTAGCTCAGTGGTTCCTCAACGTGGGGGTTGGGAGCCCGTAGGGTGGTTAAGAGATGCTTTTCAGGGGGGCACATAATAATTTCAATGGACTTTTTATTATTTAAATGATAATCTGTTTTTTTTATGCAAGAAGCGCATACAAGGGGAAGGCTACCTTGACTAACTAGTGATTGCCTGGCTGGTCTGTGTGTGTATTTACAGTATGCCTTCATGCAGCATAACAACTTGATATTTTGTGATATGACTTTAATCAGCATTTGTAGACTTCCCTGGCATCTTACCATGGGATCTTTACTGTAGAGGCAGGGATGACAAGTAGCATGAGTCAGTTTATGGATTTAGACAGATAGACAGCAATACGATAATACACAGCAAAAACAAACCCAAAGTAGCCTAATAAAGGGGGAAGGAAACTGTATTAAAACCCTAGGTTATTAAAGAGGAGAAGGGATACAGATTATCTTAGTTTAATGAGGATCAAACAATCAAGTAGGCCTACATACATACACTCTCACATAATGTAATTAAATGCACACATGAACAAACCTGTATTGTTTCTTTGTCTCTGCCAATCCAGCCTGACTTCTGATGGGTCTCTGTATTGGAACAATGGAATAGTATAGGATGTGACTGCCCTTAGTGGGCTCAGACCTTCAATGGGTCACATGCCTCTCATATGTTAGCTGAAATGTAGCTTTCAACTCCAGGGAGTTGGTTGCGTCAGTGTGAAAGGAGTATAAGTGAGAGTGTGTAAAGGGCTGAAGCTCAAACTGAGACTGTTCACGTATTGTTGATGGGTGGTGTGATTCTTCCTATTTGGTCAAATTGGTTTGAAAGGATGAAAGGGTGCATGAAAGGGTTTTAAAGCATAATGGCATGAAGTCATGCCCACCCTTTTAACAAGTAGACATGTTCAGAAATGGCCATTGTCCATTAGACCTTGGTGTTTGGGTGATTTTCCGTGTCCCTTTTTGATACATTGTAAAACCACAACATTATTTGGTTTTAAATACAGAAAAGTTCTATGTAAAAATACTTAATATATATTGTCTCTATCCCAATTAACAATTAAAGTGCCTTTTGTTTTTAGGTGGGAATGTTTTTTTTTTTTTTTGCGGCACAACAACCATGCATGTTGTCTTAGACTTATTCGGGTGAGCTTGTCTCTCTTGCTCAGGCCCTTTGCAATATAAGACGAAGATTCGCTTCAATTGGGTAATCAAGACCCATACAGCAAAGAAATTAAAGTTAAGACCCAAGTGCAGATAAGCACAGAACAAGTTCCGAGTTCAAGGGAGTTTAATGCAGTTCTAGTGGAGACACACAAGGGCAGGTAGACAGACAGTATAAACTTGGCTAGGAATTAGACACACAGGCTTACATCGGCAATGAAACGTGCACATACAACACACAATGACTCAAGGAAGAACACAGGGGGGATAAGGGAATGGGAAACAGGTGTGGGAGGTAATAGGGTAGCGGGGGAAGGGTAAGGTACTGGGAGTACTGGCACAGCCACAAAAGGAAAACCGGGCGGAGCCAGGGAGGGGCCGGGAAGAACACTGGAGAACAAGGTAGACACACTAGGAGAACACTAAGACAAGAGGCAAGACAACAAGAAACAAACAGGGGTCTCAGGCGGGGTCGTGACACTGTATGTCTGGGAACTCTCAATTTAAGTGTTTGTGAGCCTTCTAGAGAACCAGCGTCCAGGTGGGTATAGCTCAGTGTTTGGTTGAAGGTTGTCCGAATGAAAACTACTGGCACCGCCAACTTTACACCACGCCGGGCTGTAGTTGGCCTAGTACAGCAGTAGCAAACACAATTGCAAAACCATTTATTTGCATATAGTCGCTCCCCCTGTTCTCTCATGGCAGTGTCTCACCTATTGTTCTTGTGACACCTGAGACACCTGGACTTTGTGTGATTTTTTGTGTCCCATTTTCAAAGGTCATGTGATTGGCCTGTCTCCCTTACAGTTTGTCTTGTTCAGGTTGGCCATTGGATAACATTGAAAAGGGGATAGCTAGACTTTGTTCCACAATCAACCAGTCCAACACAGACAGCCTACCAGTAACCTTTTTCCTGAAGGCTCAGTTCCATTATAGTGCTGAGTCATGCAACACTTGCATGACTCAACGCATCTCTTTTTTTCTATCAAAATTTCCTCAATGTCCTCCAAAATAAAATTATTACATTTTTTTTAAATCCCTGATTAGATGAGAATATTTTACTTAACTAAAGCAGACTGTGAAAAATCATAATGATTTAATTATATATTTCCATAATTTCAGTATTCTACTGAATCACCACTATAGATTTTGGCATTATGATATATTGTTATTACTGAAACAGTAAGCACTTCAGCACAATTACAATTATTTATATAATATTTAATATTATATATTATATAATATATAATATTTATATAATAATTGTATTGCACTAATATGCTGAAAAGCTGTCAGAAAAAATAAAGGTGCGCTTGCACCTTGGTAGATTGCTATTATAATGGTGCATTTGCCAAGTAGCAAGAAAGAAGGCTTCTCTGCAGAGAAAACTGATCTGTTCGGTGTAAGATAGGGCCCAGAGAGAGAGAGAGAGAGAGAGGGAGAGTGAGTGTCTATGCTGTCGTGCACACATATGAATGTGTGTGTTTTTATAGGGGGGCCATTCTCACAGTTCTCCTCCACCTGCTGGCTTAGTTATTGAAAGCTGACCTTTCTCACAGGACAGTGCACCTTTTCACAGAAACACAGACTCCACCAATCCCTCACACTGGTGGCAGAGACAAAGAACAAGCTAGAGATAACAAGCTCCGTATACAGAGAGTAAGGCTTCCTACTGCTCTGAATTCTGGCCTTGTTGGCATTCCTAGCTGTTGAAGTTGTCTTTCCCACAATCTTTTTTTTTTATTTCTACAACCCTAAATCACAATACAGTCTCAAAGGGCTGCACAGGCCCACATTTCACATGGAAACAAATTACACCCTCTTTTCCTTATCCTCCAGTCGGGCAAAGAACCTCTAAAACCACTTGGGGAGAGAAAATGGAAGAAACCATTCCAGAGTGCCACGTGGGCAACAACTTTAGCATGAAACAACAAGTATAGTATATTATAACAAACTGCCAAGCAAACAAAGCCTATTGCACAATGAAATAACTGATCAGGGTGAAACTCAGAGCCTATTATGCTGATGATTGACACCACCATGAAGGAGTGCCCAGTAGTAGAGTTGCAGAGAGACCATGGACCGATCCTGAGGCGGGAGAGCCTCCAGGCCAGCTACATTATAATATATTTCCAGAGACGGTTCAGAACCGAGACGGCAACATTCGATTCTTAGAAATTAAGCCAATAAGGAAGTGCCAAAACGTGCAGTTCCTCAAATGGCCACTTGAGGCTGGCTCCAAAAGCGATTCAATCCCCTTGACTCGCTTTTGGAGCGATGACACCCACATGCTAAAATGTCCAACTTTACAGCAGAAATAAACATGTTTACAGCCTGGTACAAAAAACGGTTTTGGTCTCTATAGCTAGTTTCCCTGTTCATGACGACTGTACGGGGGGTGAATTTTTATATAACTCATCAGTTGAAATTATATTAAGCCATCAATTTATCCATTTATTATACATAGCTGGGAGTTAGGCGGGAGTCTCACACTACCAAGATGGCGACGGCCAGAACCTGCACACTTTAAACCCATTTAAACCCATTCTTCAGAAAATCTATTGGTGATGTCACGGAGGGATTGTCCATTTATTTATACAGTCTATGCTTTTTTCCTGTATCTGTTTCACGTGGGTTTCACCGCTGCCCCGCCCCTTTAGTGTGTATTTATTGTCCACAGGGGGCAGAGTGGAGTTGGTAGTAGTACCAATCTCGGAACCCATCGGCTATTTTCGATGGTTCCGGTGTTGCCAGTGAATATCCGGATAACAGATTACAGATATCCGGGCCAAGACTTCCTCTTTGGCGCGCCAGTCATTGTTTACAGTCCGATCAGCAACTTGAGACACGGAAATGGAGTTGGAGTCGAGAGTCGATGTCCACGACCGGATTGTTTCACGAGTAGCCACTCAGTAAAGAGCTAATAAAAAGCTAGATCGCCGTCAGACGATTTTCTCAGAAATTGCATTTCGGTCAGTGTGTGCTGTTTTGCTCTCTACACGGACTGTTTACCTGCATGTAGCCAAAGCCCACTCAAACGTAATTGGTCAAAACTACTCAGACTACAAACGGACTACAAATGGAAACCAGAACGCTTCCGATATCAAAATGTTGTCCCGTTGCCTACAGATATCTGTTTATTGAGATTAGTAGTAGTAGTAGTATGTTGTAAAACACCAGCATAATGATACCAGAGTGTGTAAGATCATACACACTCTGGGATCAGATATCTTCCCAATAATGTTTGTAACAACTGTACAGAATTTAAAACTAATATTACCAGAATTGTAGCTTTTTGTATGTTACAATAATAAGCAATGTAAAATTTTATATAACCAACATATGTGAAATCAGACATAAACCTTTGCTTCTGTAACGTGATGCATGGCTATAAATCTTATTTAATGAATGCTTTGCATACTGTACAATCTGTAAAAAAAAATTTGTGTATTCAAATATGCTTCTTGCTTTAAGCCTTAATGAAGCCTTTATATGCAAGTATTTTCTTTCTATGGCTCACATAGCAGAACTTAGTTGAACTCTCTATCTACCTCCTTCCACTGTCTAAACCCACATGGCTGACTAATCCTCTTATAATACCTGATAATGCCTGTAGGCTACTACTGTTGGCTGTTGTACACACCATGTAAGCTAACTGCTGCATTGCATCATGAGATACTATTTCTACCTTGTTTTTTCTCAGAAGAAAGGAAATAGGGGCAGGATAGTCCAGTGGTCTAGGTGTTGGATTCCCAGCCGGAAGGTCGTGGGTTCGAGTCCCAGAGTTAGCCTACCTGTAAGCATCCTTGAGCAAGATGCCTAACGCCAATCTGCCCCATGTAATGGCACCATGTAATTGTAAGTCCCGGACAGCAGCAATATTCCTGTAGGCAATATTCCTGTTTAATTAGGCTACCCCATTGGCATTTACCTCTGTCATTGCACCAGTTGCTTACTGTCCGAATCCTCCGACTGCCCATCTATCTCTAGGCCTGAGTTATCCATAAAGTTTCATTACTGCAACTGGAAGTCCAATGTATTCATTATCATTGGTGGTGCAGTGGTGAAATAGGCTTCCTGCAGCTCTCCAGACAGTTACTGCCTAAGAGACTCAATACCCAGCTTGGCTGGCACCTCAGCCACTGACTTCTCTCCTTCATAGCACTGCCATAACCTTTATCCCCATTGGTAATACTCTGTCTGTCTCTGTTTTATTATGTTCCTGCTCTATCTTCGAATCAGCTCTTAGCAATTAATTAGGTACTTAATGGTATGTTGTTATGTAGTGGTATGTTGCTTAGTCACTGAAGGTGTATGGTCTATTCAGCTATTGACAAATTGCAAGTGGCTTTAGACAAAAGTGTCTGCTAAATGCAGTGAATGCAAATGTAAAGAGTATACTATAATTATTTGTTCCTGCGATTTAGAGACAAGACACAAAAGTATGTAGCCTGTACGTGCAATCATCTTGCTGAGCAGGGCTCCTCCTAATACACGCATGGGCTCCACAGGCAAAGGCAGTGGGGGGGCCCAGCTGGGGGGCCCAGCGGGGGCCCAGTGGGGGCCCAGCGAGAGGTCAGGCAAAGGGATCAGACAGTAAAACCCTCCTGCCCCTGGGTTGGGTGGGCAGACAGACGGTCCCGTGAGAACATTCACTGTGTCCTCCTCCCTTGGGACTCACAGACACAGGGGCATTTATCAACAATAACAGCAATACGCTGGTGCATTATAGACTGCATGAAGCCACTCACAGCTGCATGCACACGCACTCAAGCTGGAGCAGAGAGGGGGCAGTATATGCGCTAAACATGCCCTTGTATCGATTGGACTTTGGCAGGTGCAAAGTCCCATGGGAGTCCGGAGCAGAAACACGATGCACCTGATTATTCTCAGCTATTGTGTGCAAGACCATCGCCATGGCAACTACCAACATGACCTTAGAGAGAAGGACATGGACTCGCCCACTGTTGTTGTATGGAAAATAAATACTGCATTACCTGTGTTTTATGCGTACATACAACCTGCTGCACCTATTAAACCTGTTTGTTTATTGTCCTTAATAGAAAGAGAATGGGAATGAGTGATAGCATATAAATGTATGCCGAATGACACTTACATACAGTATGTCTTAGGGAGACACAGATGTGTCATCGAGACACAAACGTGTCATGTCAAAAGTGTAAAAGAAAATAAAGATGGAAAACACAATGATGACGGCAGAGAAAATTAGTTTTTGTGTAAAACAGTCAGGTTTATGTTTTCTAGACCTTGTTCGCATCAAGGTGTTATATAAAGTGGCAACAGGGGTTAAGGATGAAAAGAGACACAAAGCGAGAGAGTGAGAGAGAAGAGTATAGAGGAGGAAAAACATAGGCAGATTAGCGATCTCTGATGTGATTTATGTTGGAACCCAGTTTAAGGCCAAGGTATGTCTGCTATGTGAGATACAACTCAACAGAGAAAGAATAAGCAAGGAGATTACCTGAAAAATAAAATGGGAAGCTCTATAAATTGGAGATCGAAGACAGACATCCAATTTCCTGAGCAAGGGGTTCGGTTTTTTCAGTTTTCGGTTGTCTGCACTACATCACAACTAAAGAACAAAGCAGCATTGCAGCATTAGCGGAGTTGTTTCAAGTTCGTCAACTTTCACCAAAATTCTATCTTCATTCTTTATTTATTCCTATCATCTAATTGCATTACTATTATTGATAAACATGGTAGTGTGTGTTGAGGAGAGAAAAGCCATTATGAATGGCCATGGCCAGCACACTGCCAGAACGTAATTAGGATGGGAATCTATGTGCAAAGAACAGGTGTGTTTTCCCTTCTATTTGATCAGGTAGCGTAGCTCAAGGTCGTTGTTGTGTTGGCTTTGGAAGGCATTTCCCTGCATTTCTGCCCTACATAAATACATACTATGACAATAAACTCAGCTGTAGTGTAAGGTGTTACTTTGCAATATGTGAATAACAAGATAGAACTGTAAATTAACTGTTTCTACAGTAATAAGTATGTACAACTACACTTTGTGGTTATCAGTGTCTTACTGTTTTTGTATTGTATTGCATGTATTTGCTGGAGGGAGAGATAGTTTTAATGCTTCTTGTTTGTCTAGTGGCTTGGGACCTGCAGATTGGCATTAATGGGTACGTTCAAAGAATATTGTTTTTATATATTTCTTATAATATCAACAACCTGCCATTCTAAAGGAATTCAACATTTTCTGTCCCATTTTTGTTTTTATATAAACACTTCAACCTCAATAAACACAGGAATGCTCAGTCATAATTCTAAATTCCTGTCTCAGTTATGAATCCAAAAGTGCACAAACACAATACAAACACACTACAAAGTTTGAAAATGTTTACTGAAATGCCCCTTTGTAAATGGTTCACAAAGGGCATTTCAAATTGAGGAAGCACAATGTACGATACAGGTATCACATGTCCCACACACACACACACACAAAGGAAGGGCACAGGAAAGGAATGCCAAGCTGGCAGATGCAATGGCGGGAATTTCAATTTGGGTAAGAGATGGGTATAGCGAATGTCCGTCGGTTGGCTACTTACCACTGTTCAAAAACAGCATGCATTTCACATGTGGTTCACATGTAATCACACATGAAACATACAGACAGACTTGTTCACGATTCCTTTTAAAATCAATGATGCAATCACTTCAGGAATGACTGCTGCTATAAGTAGCACACACACATTCATCTCTCTCTCTCTCTCTCTCTCTGTATCTCTCTTTCTCAATTCCTGTAGAGATTAAGCCTACAAGATCATTGTAGGATTCATTCATTAGGTTTCTTCGGTTTTTCAAGTTCAAGTTTTTCTTTGCCCGATGGGAGGAATAGGTGAAGGGGGTGTTGTTTGTTTCCATGTGAAATGTGGGCCTGTGCAGGCCTTTGAGACTGTAATGTGATTAAGGGCTATATAAAAGAAAATAATAATAAAACTTGAATTGTAGACACGCTATCTTAATGTATATTTTATTATGGATGACCATCTGAGAATATTGATAAATAAGTCACTGGAAACTGACCTGTGGGCCCACTATTCCAAACCGGCCCGTGTTGATTAGATTTAATATTCCACTGCATTAATCCAGTTAAATTCTGCATTAATTAAAAAATATATAATGTTCTTTCTGTAGCAGATAGATAGATAGATAGATAGATAGATAGATAGATTGATCATTTTCTGTCTAATTAGAGCAATAATGTAATATCTAAGAATTACTGCTAAGTATCACATGCGCGCACACACACACACACACACACACACACACACAATAAATATGTCATTGAAAATTGACTTCACTGTTTGCACAATCCCAAACCTGTGTAGATTAGATTTAAAGTTCCTCTGCAATTTTTCAGGTAATAATAAAATATTATAATTTGATTCTGTAGCATGTAATAGATGCATATATTGCTAAATAGATAGATAGGACGAGAATGAGTCTTATTAAATGCTGAATTACACAAAAATAAGTATTTCTCACTTCTAATGACTTGATTTTACAGAAGCACACACATATGCAAGTTCAGTTTTCGTATTCTGACCTCTGCTGGACTGAAATGTGATTACAGAAAGACAAGAATAGCGTTTTGCAGGAAATACGACACAAGGTGGGGAAAGATTACTACAAATAACCAGATAAACGGTTTAACATCTCTACCCTGTTAACACCATTGTTAATCAAAAAATGTGATGTCTGGTGTTGTCACATACAACAGCCTACCTATATATTAAAACGGGTGTCTGGTAAAGTTAGTTTTCTCTGGTAAGGTAGATGCAGCCACTTTGTCAAGTAACATTTAATCATTTCAAGGTCCTATTCAAGGTCTATTTTAAACCTATAAACCTATTTGTCAAGCAAAGCGTAAATGGACTAAGAAGGCATAACTCACTCACTGCCAGATCTATGACAAAAGGTTCTTCAAGTTAAAGTTAAAGTTCTCATGGAGAACAGTGGGAGAAGCTGTATATGAAGCCGATCAAAATGAACATATCATATGCTAAGGCCATTACTACTATACATTATTATTTGCTTAGGTTCACAATGTACATGAGGATGGTATATTTTCTTTAATATTCAAGTCAAAATCATTTACTATTCAAAATCACTATTCAAAATCTTAAACCAGGAGTCTACAGAACTGTCCAACAAAACGGAATGCTCTGGGACAGTTGACTACAGTCACAGCCATGCTCCAAAAGTATGTAATTCAGAGAAGTAAGTATATAAAAGGCGTTCATCAGTGCCAGAAACAAGACGAATAGGGATCATTGTGTTGTCTTTTTTTTGTCCGACTATGTTTATCTTTCCATCCAGTTTCAGATAGTTAACTTGTTTAGTTTGTGTGCATACATTTGTGTGCCTGTGTGTGCTTAAGGAGAGAGAAAGCGACTAAATTGCTAAGGGAACACTGAATCTTGGCTCTTTTCATTCTCATTACCTTTTTCAATTCTGTCAAGTCTAACATGGAAAGACAGCCAAGAATAAACGGTAATATTAGTCTTAGATAATTTGCTGTTTTGTCTGCCTATTCATGTGGTGTCCCCAAGGTTCTAAATATCATATAATTTAAGACTGATTAGTAAAAAGTCCTCTAAAGTTAAAGTCGGAGGATCAACTGTTTTTAACTATCATTTGATGTTGTAATTTCCAACTCTTTTTTTTTTTAAAGTGACATGATTATCTATTCACTGGTCAGCCAAATTGTGAGTCCTCCCCCACTCTTATTAGCTGACATAAGAGTTTCAAATGTTTATCTTATGTGTATTTCTGTATGTTGTTCTTGACATGTCTTTTCCATGGTTCTCCTCTGTCTGGCTCCATATCCCTTAAAAATGGGACAAAATTAAATGGCAGACAATGCTTTACAAAGAAATCCACTAACATGGCTTCATGTAGAAAACAGACGAGCTTTAATTATACTGAAGGTCAGAAAAATGTCAATTTCAATTTGTTCTCATTGTTTTAGTTTCTATTGCATATGAATTACACTATACACGGCATAAAGGCATAGCACTACATTTTCAGTTATTTTTTTCCTCCATCATATACACATGGCATTTCAAGCGATAAAGTGCTTTTTTCATAACACACTCAGAGAGAGACAAACATCTACAACCATTTTAAAAACGGTGGAATTACCAAGCACCCATACTCAAACATACAAACACTGGAAGGCGGTTAGTCTCTGCACTGTCCGGACAGTCACAGTGTATGCTCTCTTCTGCGCTGGATACAAACATGTATAAAACGGCACTGAGGTTATTGGACTCGTTCAATCTAAACCGCATTCAGCTCCAACTCATTTCATTCAACTTAATTTAAATCTCATAAGTTATTTTTAATGGCGCCTATCTATTTTCACGTTTGGGGGTGAGGGGTGAGGTGAGGCTTGTCCAACAGTGTAAGCACTATTAAATCATTTGGCCCCACCTGTTGAAAGAGGAGATGAAAGAGACACGGAACAAGGTAAATGCATAAACACAAACACACACACACACACCCTGTTTTGACTCTTCGTAAACAACCTGCTCTTTTACCAGTGAAACGTATGCGTCTCCTTGAGGCCGTGTGCATTACTTTGAAACTATATCTATGGGAGCTTTAGCTATTGTACCTAACGAACAGCGTTGTGCATTAGGTACATGCTGTGGTTTGCCCGGCGCAGTGCAATGCTTCCCGATGCGCAGCGCACCCCTGCACATGAATGGGATTTCCAGCTCTGTGTAACGCACGCAGCATCCTGTCTGAAAGGCCCTTTACAAAGCCATTACAAGGTCGAATGAAATGTCCTTGCTGTGACTCTAGAGTAACGCAGTACATGACCCAAGGATACCTGGATTAATCAACCATAAGTCACGTACAGACACTCCGAGGCACTAGGAGAGCATTTCATCTTGGCCCTCTATTGCTATACACTGCTGGATGTCTGCTGGTCCTCTAGATTGTGCTATAGCATTTAGTAATCCTAAGGTTCTGATGCTCAGCCCCATTGAAGTACCTCCCTGTAAGTCTTAAAATTAGTGCTTGGGAGAACCAAACCATAGGAGGTTGTACATATTCTAGTCTTTTTTTTATTAAGAAATATGACAAACATGAAAGTGTTCAGGGACTGGACCTTCCTATTGGGTCGTGTGCCACATGCCGTCCTCTTCTTTCCACTGTAAATATACACTGTAGAACCTTCTTGGTTGAACTAAGCAGGAAATAAACAGGTCATTTTTAGCTAGTTGTCTTCATCACAGATAGCTTTATCAAAGTAATCTTTGTCATCTTCCAATTCTTCTTCCACTCTGTTTTGACAGTT
>JAOEHI010052824.1:27376-45946 GCA_025447815.1 Percopsis transmontana | reverse complement strand
GTGACCAGGGGTTTAGTGCCAGGCAGTTTAAATGATAAGTGCTCAAATGAAGTAGGAGTGGGGATGGGTACTATGGTGGGTTTGATGCCATGTTTGTGTATTATTGCAATTCCTCCGCCACGACCCTCATGTCGTGGTTTGTCAATGTATATAAATCCAGTTGGTGTACTTTGGTTCAGGGCGAAGTACTCAAGTGGTTTTTGCCACGTTTCTGTTAAACAGACGAAATCCAGATTATTGTCCGTGATAAATTCACTGAGGATGGAGCCTTTGTTGCTGAGGGAACGGGTGTTAAAAAGGGCGAATCGGAGGAGTGGTTGGTTATGGGTAGGCGGGTTGAGTTTGAAGGCAGGCGGGGCGCACATGCTGTTTGTTGTGATGACGTAGGCTGGAAGCGATAGGGTGAGTGTTGGACCAGATGGACGTAATGTTGTGGTTGAACCCGGAGTAAACAATCTTTCTACGGGAGCTTTGGTGGATGTAGCGGGGGCAACGTAGGACACCGAGCTCTTTAATTATGGAAATACAGAACGGAGGTATAGTGGTGTTCAGCTTGTATAGTTGTGAGATAGAGTATTCAAATTACATAGTTAGTAGGGGAGAGTGAAAACTTAGTCGACACGACAGGACAGTCGGTAAAAGGCAAGAAATGCTAGCCACTAGCTAACCGCTAACTGTCCCTAACTGCAGCGGTCCCAAGACAACTCGGTTAACCGCACCGGGACAGAAGAAGATTCTCCAGATGTCCAGGATTGTGATCGTGAAAAAAAAGTTTGTGGAGTTACCCAGGGATGAGCTGCCGGTGGCGGTGGTGTGGTGTTGTCAGATGGCAGCGACGAGGGTGCTGGTCAGAGGCAGAAGCCGCCGTAGGATGAACACACAACTGGTAATGGCAGGTAAATTGGCATCCAATTGGGTATAATCCATGTACAGATGGAAAGAGATGATAGAGGATAGATTTTGAATAGAGAAGCGGCGAACAAACAAAGCCAGCGTCCTCTCGCGCCCAAATTTTTTTTTTTTTTAAATGAATGGATGACCTAGCACACATGGTTTTGCGATTGAGTGCTACCGCCCTTCGGGGAGATGTGGTTGACTGTGGGGATGCGGATCCGGACTGAATTTGCATTAAATGCGGTTAATATACGGTGCAGTTAATCGTCAGGAGAATACTGCATAATAATATCGGCCAGGCACATCAGCAGAAATGTCCATTACATTTTTAAGTCCATCTATGACAGATTGTGACTCAACATTGGTACTGTCTCAGAGAGTTTCGCTATTGTATCTGTGTGTTATAATCTGAGACACTCCAACTCAAACCATGTTAAACAGTGATAACATGAGCCAGGCACCATGTGTGAAAAATAGCATCATATCATTGCACGCTTTTGCGATGTAAAAAAAAAAAAAAAAAAAGGCATTCGCTGAAAATCGCAATGAATGAAAAGCCCCACACAGAATAATGAGCGGAGGAGCAGGCCACAGAGCAGCACACAGACCCAACACTGCCCGCAAAGGGCTTTGACAAGCAGGCAGAAAGAACAGTGGCTGCATTCTGGGAGGGGAGGGCAGTGACAGCTTTGTCCTGTGCGATTCATAATGCCAATTGTGCCACTGAGACATTTTTATTTTTTTTGGACCCTCTTCTGGAAGTGACGTGAAGAGTAACAGACGTTGAGCGAGCTCCAGCCCACAGACAGACAGAGACAATTTCGTCATAGAATATACAGTAGTTGCATGTTGAATATGGATGACATCCAGAGTCCTTGAATAAACTGCATATCCCTCCCAGGCAAACGAGTGCCACTAACACTCTTATGTGAGCACACGTATGTATGCGAGTATGTAAAAGAGACAAAAGTCCAGAGCCTTACAATGTAATAACAACCTGTCACTGAGATTTACACCAGGATATCACTCTAAGAATGCAGCCATTTATTGGGGACGGCAGCAAAAGACACGCTGTGCAGGTGAAGTAAAAGACAGGAGTACAATGCATAACAATGCAAATGGAAATGCAGGCTTAGCCATGGACGATGAGAGAGCACCGACACTCCATTAGCCTAACTCTCTGCTAATATGCAGGATTGCTAACCTTATATTACCTAAGGCAAAAATAATTGTAAAAGCAAAGCAGGCACAGGGTGGAAATCATCCATCATCTCTCTACCACACGCATAATTAAAAAAACTGAATACAGGCCAAATGACTTTTGGCAATGCCTGCAGACTACAATGACACTAATCCTCTACTAGACTAGGCCTAGTTCATATTACATCATTTAGAAAGCTAGGCGACATGAAGAGGTTCCTGGAATTGACTAGTGTGAAAAGGTCTCTCCATTGCCTGATTAAAGTCTGAATTCGGCCGGTAACTTAAATGAAAGCGATTCCTTTTGCATCAATTTAAGGTAGTGTTTGGTAAGAAGGCTGTACAGATATTCACATGACCACCTTGCAGGGTTATTTTCAACATTGTGTTCAATCGGTGGAAGAGTGAGTCATATAGCTGACACGCTCTCTTGATCAGCCGTAGTGAGAAAACTATACAGGGTCTGTATAGCTGGTCAACTAACGTGACAGGGTATCGACCTGCTAGTTATTCTCTAACAGACACACGGCTTTATGCTACAACAAGTAAAAATTCACAAGAGTGAATGCTGTGAATAATGCTGGATAATAAATAGAAAGTCTATCTTAGCCGGTAGTAATTTGACGGTCGAGAGTGAGCGTCAGGAACCACAGGCACACTACCGTCACCTCACACCTGCCTCACTCACATTTGCAGCTTTCGTTGCCATAGCAACACTTGCTGACTGTCTTAAATTAGCCAAGCCCCTCCAGCAAATCTGTCCATTTGAATACACAGAAAATTTACAAGCTTGTCCAAAATTTCTACCTCTCTATACTTCTACATCAGTTTAACTACATGTACAAACCTTCCACTCAGTCATTATTCAATGCAATACTATTTTAGTAATATAAAAAAAAAATATATAACACTAATAAGAGAACCTTTTGTCAGTCTCATCAACCAAAGCTTAACTGAGAGGAAACGGGGGCTTAAGGCCTTTCCTCCTTCATTCCCCTCCTCTGCAAAGACCTCTTAATCTTTACATTTTAAACCCCAAAAAAGAAACACACACTTCCTCTCCAATCCTATTAGCAAAAAGGATTTCTGCTTAGTCGTCACACCAACCCATCGTCTCTCCCATCACATCACCCACTCATCAATTTTACAAGCTTCCCTTTATACACTACCTCTTATTGCCTTAAATATTGCCTTAAACATCCGCCCCATCTCGCTGTGCACGCCATCTCCTGACACCTCGGCCACCTCCACTCCAATTCTTCTCTGTCTCTGGCCTACTATCCCCCTCTATCTCCATATTTCAGCACCAGGCGTCCTTTAATGCAGTGCTTCTCAAAGTGTGGTTGTGACTTCCCAAGGGGTTGAAAGTAGGGGTGCACCGATTGACCTTTATAGAAGCGGGAAATCGGGTAGTTTTATAAAGTTCTGCAATCAATTTCTCCTCCATTGTTGTAACAAACCGCAACCCCACACTGCACTTTAACAGCGCAAAAGTTCAGTGGTTTGAACTGTTACCATTTGTGAACTGCGTTTACCATTCTTCATGGGTGTGACTTTTTTTGCTGTGCTCATCGCCATTCATATCTATACTGTGTATGATTAAATTGTTTACTAGAGCACAACGTTCTTCATAATTCTAGCCTCTTAATTTTGCTCTCGAAGTGCACCAGATTGATGCATTTAACTTTAAAGTGTAATGTAAATGTAATGTCTGCAGTGTGGACATTTTTCAGTTAGCAGTTTGCAAGACTTGTAAAGAACAAGTTAACCGTCCTCGGGTAAAATTGTTTATATTGGACATTCGAACTTGGAGCGTCAATGTGTTTTTATATACAACACTAGGGCTGTGCAAAAAAAAAATAATTTAAAAATATAAATAAAATTGTTGCATCCCAAGTTGAAATATTATTTGAGTTATTATTTTTAACAATCGCCCACTACAATTCACATACAGTGTCATTGCAGAGTTGAATGATGTGTCACTGGTCATGTACAAACTTCTTATAATTAACCTAACCAGAATGGCATAGACACTACTGCAGATACTATAAAAAAAAAAAAAAGCCTACCGTTAAAATCATTGTGAACTCACTAAATTAGACCAGAATGCCATTTTTTACATCCTAACTTCACACTGTGAAACCATTTCTCGTTTTCTACATGTAATCAATGAAAAGTAGTGATTACACATTTGCTTTCCCATTTCCTAGCTGTCGTCGTGCAGTGAAACCACAGCAACATGGCATTTCTCTTCAGCTTTGAGTAGATGTTACCAAGGCCCTCATCTCCTCTCCCCACTTGTGTTCACCACCAAGACAGGAGAGGACATTTTAAATCACAATGCTGCTGCATGCTTTTACTTTCAGGCTTCAGTCAATTACAATTAGGTCAATTACAATTTGAATTTGGGTAAAAGCGTCGCTTTTATCCAAAGCGACTTACAATTAATTACATGGTGCTATTACATGGAGGAGATAGGGGTTAGGCATCTTGATCAAGGATGCTTACAGGTAAGCCTCTGGGGCTCAAACCTGCCCCCAGTCACACATCAAACAATCATTGGTTTATGTATTCTGTTCAGAGGAGATTATAGGTTATAAGATTTTGCTATGAATGAGAAAACATGACATTGGTACTTGCTATTTTGTTTTCTATGTGAAACAATGTCATTAGGGTAAACTTTAAAAAAAATAAAAATAATAATAATAATAATACAATCTTTACAAATTCCAGGTTAACTGTCAAGCTCCAGATGGCTGCCAAGCTGGCTGAGAGTGGCCAGATAGAGCACTCCACCGGCATAGCCACACTGGTACATGAAGGATGTGAACTTTTGGCGTCAGTCAGGCACAGTGCGAGAACCACCAAGCAGATCCATGTGTATTAATAGCAGATGTGTCAGCGCAGGAGCAGAGCCGACATCTGCCATCTCAACCTGAGCTGTTAGGGAGGTGTAGAGGGGGGGGGGGGGGGCTGAGGACATGCTTAAGAGGAGTGAAGGTACCTACACGAGTGAGGTAAAGAAGAGGGGCCACAGTGGGAATGTTTCACACCAATGCTGGAAACAGCAGACACTGGCACAGAGTATGCTAGCGACACATCACACACGTACAGCTCCCCTTCCGCGCACTGCTGTGCCACTCTGCTAACTGTGGCTACATAACAAGACTTCCCCTGGCTTTCGGGCAGGGCTGGCTGGGCACCTTGCCCAGCTGGGTTGGTTCTGTGCAAGAAATTGCGAAGCTTTACAGAACACATGCCATGTTGCATGCCAAAAAGGAATTGTCAGCTCTCCAAGATACCTAAATTATTATTATTAGAGGACTGAGCCGGTACACACTCGCACAAATTACACATTTTCCTTTTTCTGTCGCCCTCTCTAACATCCCATTTTCTCCAGGCATCGGTTTTCGGCGTCAAGGGGCGGGTGCGTGTATGTCTTCATGCCGACTTACTACATTAACATCTGCTATCGCTGATTAATGCAAACAGGACTACAAGTTAATCAGCACAGGCGTCTGGTGCAGGCTTCGTGGGTTCTTTCAGATCTCCCTGGCACACACTGAAGATGGGAAACCACCAAGTACGTGTATACCGAGGTCCCAAGGTTAACATGAAGGTCTCGGGGTGACAAATAGCTGTCAACCTGAGACGCCATGCAAGCAGGCATGTTCTCTTCCAAAATAGACCAGGTTGGGCTTTCGTTGAATGATTTTTTATACTGTATGCCAGTTATAATGGAGGCTTTGGCCTTCACTTCCTTCGTCTGGCTCTCCCATCTCTTGTCTCAGTGCTGCTGGTGCATAGGGAGCCGAGTCAGATCTGACAACTCCAGCTGACCCGACAGCCTTGCTTTGCCTGGGCTGTAACTACAGGACCTTAGGAGGGTCTCTTGTGCACAGCTATACATAGCAGACATACAGTATGTGTGTGAAAGGAGAACACCGATAACTAAAGGACCTCCCCCCTCCCTTCCCTTGTGTTTATTCCTGACGTAAACATACTCTAAGCTCTGTGCGACTGGCCATGCAGACATGGAATGCAGAAACACACCTTGGAGCAGTCCTTGCAGCTTCATTGGTATACAGAGAAGAAAAAATAAAAGCACCTAGATTTGGGACTTCAGCCTCGAGTGAAAACCTACCTCTGGCAAACAATGACAGGCTTCAAGTTCATAATAAAATCCCAAACCAACTGACATTGTCATGATACACAGGGGTCACTCACCCACAGCTCCCTCCTGAAGCACATAAGAATTTCCAGGATGTCACAGGCAGAATAACGACCATTAAGACCTGCATTAGCGGAATGAGAACAGGCTGACGTGCTGTGTGCCTGTGTGTTGTGCTGAGCTCAGAATCACTGTTCACCACTCACAGACACTACTGAGTTTTAGCGCGACAGACAACACACACACACACACAAACCTTTTAGCTAATTACATACATCACAATATATTCACTGCCTCAGTTTCACCTAAAATACAGCAGCTATAATGCAGCACAAAGGGTTTGCAGGACTTGTTGAAAGAGAGGCAATCCATGTGAACAAAATATAAGGCAATAGTAAGATCTCAGCCACATCACATACAAATATTAAACTGTTTAGATTATAGCACTGGGTATACTTTTTTGCAGACAGCAAGTCTACGGGTCTCTGTACAGACCAATGGAATCAACACAACCACCCACCAGAGTCGATAGCAGAGTGATATTTCACCATGTTTAACTTATCCTCACTCAAATGCCATTGTCCCGTGCATGTAACACTGCTTTACAAAGCTGTAGCTGGGACTCTATCCACCTCAGCATGGAGAAATTCAGCATGGATGTGAGACGCGCCGTTAGAGAGCCAAATATCAGAGGGGAAGACTATAGATGTGACATCATTCTGCAGAAGGCAATCTATGAGTGAAAACTGTGCTATACAGCTCAGGCGGGGCAGTGCGGGAGAAATATGCCTGCAAGGGAGAGTGTAGCAGGGCCCTAACTGTGATAAAAAGCCTTTATTCTCAACAACAGAAAACAGCTTTTCAGCCTGCAAACTGCAACGCTTCTGTCCAGAGAGAGCGAGAGAATGCTGGAGGACAGTGGAGGAGGGTTCGCCTTGTGTTGCCCATTTGAAACACTGATAATGATCAGGGCTTCCCTGGACCACATTAAATATGACTAGCAGGTACTCCAACCTGAGAAGTTATCCTGTACAGCCCCAACTCATCCGGCAGCAGGCAACAGCAATTAGCAGCCCCTCTGGCTGCTGCTCTCCAGAGACACGGTTCTCTCTTGACACACAGTTCAGATTCCTAGGCCTGCTCAACAACTCTAGATGCCAGAGAACAGCAAAGGCAGGCAGACAGCCGCAAGCAGCTTGACAATGGCCATTAATGGCATGGCTGTTGAGAGTAGAGGGCTTTCTAGCAGCCAAGGAGCGCTTGGAGGATCATGACCTGAGCCTCTAACTAGGGCTGGGCGATTAGGCCAAAAAAATCTCAATATTTTGACACCAAATCTTCATGCTTTTCCAAAGTTTTTTGTCAAGGTAAGGTAGTGTTCAGTTGTGAAAATGGAATAAGGTCAAAACTGGCAGCCATTCAACAGGCGCAATGTAATTAGCACCCGTTTACGTGCAGCTGTGCTTCTTATCCCATGAGCATATTTACATTTAAGCATTTAGCAGACGGTTTTATCCAAAGCGACTTACAATTAGTAGCCTAAATTACTTTACCTATTAATTTGCACAACAATACTGTAAAGTGTATCATTCGCTCCTCAAAACAATATTTACAATAATCTAAAATTATCACTCTTCAAACAGTCAATAACAAAAGTAAAATAAACAAAGTGCTTAGCATTCTTAGTGCCTATCAAGTAGAATAGAAAGATATCATATCCCCTTAATAAAGCAAGTAAAGTTAAGGGAAGATACGTATGAGCAAGTGCTTTACTTCGTCTAACTATACCATATTTACCGTTTAAAATTATGTCATGAACCTAGCCTTTTTTTTTTTTATTGCAAACATATGGTTTATCCCAACCTTAGGCAGTGCAACCGACAAGTCTTACACAAGTCTTGTGTAACCTTACATAAGTGTGTTCTAACCAAGTAACTTTTAGACCTACGCGAGAAGGGTGCTTCCTTAATCATAAAGATGGACCTGGCAGATAATGACATGCCACTTTATACATACCCCTGACAATGTGCAAAGAATGCTTTTAGGCGTGTTCACAGGGGTAAAACTAAGGGGTTCAACCTTCATGGAGGTTCAAGTGCTTCTCAAAAGGAAACTTGGAATTCATCCTAACCTGCTCCGGATCAGGGATCAGAAGCAGCTCTTGAATCCAGGAATGCAATCAAATTGCCATTTAATCCCCAACGTAACACATTCAATTCCGCCATCCCTGTAGATTTAGCAATACAAACTGTGATGGAGGCACTAAGCAGGGCCAGGGTCTTTAGTGGTCTCCTGGCATTTCCTGCTGATTTTCGATTTCCACAGTGGGAATATTCTATCTTTCTGGCTTCTAGAAAGCCACAAGTCTATCTATTGTATTATAGGGGAGGGGGGGCTACCTGTAGGCATCCTTGAGCAAGATGCACAACCCCTACCTGCTCCTTGACTGTACTATCACTGTAAGTCGCTTTGGATAATAGTGTCTGCTAAAATATATTGTATTACGCTAAAATGGGGGAATAACACAATTAAATTAAAATTTGGCTGATAAATGGATACATTTTGAAATGTGATAATGATAATTGACAACATAGTTTTAGCATAGTGCAGTTGTTTCCTGGAGACTCATTACTCCACTACCGCAGCAGATTAACCAGCATCATGCCATGAAAGAACCTTTGCAGCATATGGTTTTATGAAACTTTGAGACTATGTTGGACGTGCACTGAGACATTGGGCAGCAGCCTAGATGTACTTCAATTCCCACGATACACCCCAGGGTTCAAGATGATCTTACATTGCGATAATGATGTGTCTATGCCTGTGTTTAAAGTACAGTGAGAATTTAACCACAGTTTCCTGATTGCCCCAGTCACACCCTTTAAGCATGTATGCACTGAAGGAAATAATAACTAAAAGCTTTCTCTGAACATAGCAATGATCATCTAAATGTTTTGGGGTTTGCAGGGTTATATTCATTAACTAGGTACAGTATGTGTGATGTGAGTAGAAGACCTTTGTTTTCCCATCATTATACAGTATAGCTCTGTGTTGATTACAGCCCTAAGAAAATCAATGAGCTAGATAATTTAGTGGAATGCAACATCCATGGGACATCATCATCACTAGTACTTCTGACCTTGTAGCACATGGCCTATGGCACTGGCAGTCCAAAGACTGATCAGAGTCCAGTTTGAAACATACATACATACATACATACATACATAAACGCCCTCAGTTATCAGAGCAAGTCAAACTCTGAACCACATTTCATAATACCCGCCGAACTTCAAACACAACTATGATTTTACAATAAAGTGACTAAAACAAGCAACAGTGACACAAACGGACTCTGAAATAGTGTTGTAGTGACCAGTGGCTAGAGGGTGGATGATTTGTAATGACGCACTCTATCCTTTGATTTTAGTTTACTGAAAAGTTGTAGATGCCTGAATGAGTTGGTTCCCAAAGATTGTGCTTTATTGGCGTGGAAGCAGTTTGGATTAAAAACGGGCCATAAACAAACAGTGTAGAGAAAGACAGGACATGCTAGTGGTGAGGGTTGGCGACTCCCAGGCGAAAGCTCCTAGGTTTGGTCCTCCTCATGCTCTGCCTACCTGTAGGCATCCTTAATACTTAGTACTGTAATTGTACACCTATGTAATTGCAAATTGTAAGACTGTCACATCAAATGGAGCAGACCACTCTGTCTGCTGAAGCACAGGCACATCTGAGCATGCCACTGTAAAAATGAGAGCTCTGGATAGAAATTGATTGATTTGGCAAATTAAGTCCAATAGTACTTCCAACTACACAAACAACATTTAAAATCAACCCAGCTTGTGCAACCCTCCATTGTGATAACAAGCACAACAAACGAGAAAAGTAACCAAATGCTCAGTGTGTTTGCATTTTCACTGGAAAACTATATTTAGAAATATAGTTTTAAGTCTATATCGCCCATCCCTAGTTGTATGCGTGGCAAGACAAGTATGATGCAAATGTAATTTCACAAACCTCATTACCCCATAGTGAATGATACCACAGGTTAAAATACAGCTTAATAAAGAGGTGCCTTGTACATTTTAATGTCACAAAGGGCTCCTGTAGTTCAGAAAGATATTATATTGGCCAGGGTTGTGAGTGAAAAATATATAGAGTGAATGACAAAGGCAGCAACCCCTCCAGGTCAATACAATCAATGGATCATATGAGACAAAAGTATGCTAGTGCGTTACCAGACCAGTGACCCCTAACGCACCTTCATAAGCCTAGTTCAGTTTTAACATCTGATAAAGTTGGTCGTTTGTTCAATTCTACTTTAAACCAATTAAACCAATATAAATGTTCCACTAACATAATTCCCGTATTTCACTTACCCACAGCCGGAGCATCGTATTCATCCCCCAGCAGTATCTCAGGGGCAGAGTATGCTAAAGACCCGCAGCTGGTCGTCAACTTTTTCCCCGGCTGAAACTTGTTACTGAATCCAAAGTCTGTGAGCTTAACCAGCCCTTGTTTCTCGAAGAACACAACATTCTCTGGCTTCAGGTCCCTGTGCACCACATGAAGCCGGTGGCAGTAGGAGATGGCATGGACGATCTGGGCAAAATATTTCTTGGCCAGCTCTTCATTCAGGCCCTCTTCGTGTTTCATGATGTAGTCAAACATGTCCCCTCCATCACCGAGCTCCAGAATGAGGTAGAGCTTGGTCTGAGTATCAATTACCTCGTAAAGACGCACGATGTTTGGGTGCTGGACCAGCTTCATGCAACGGACTTCCTGGAACAGATGACCAGTGGCGACCGTGTCAAGCTTGGTTTTGTCGATGACCTTCACAGCAACCTTCTCCCCAGTGAAGACGTGGCGCGCCAGCTTCACCACGGCAAAGTGGCCACGGCCCAGGGTCTTATCCAGGTCATACAGACCGGCGATCTTGCCGTCATAGCCCCGCTTGAAGCCTGCCATGGCTGCTGAGGGGGATGGGGAGAGGGGAGCCCCAGCTGACGGGGGCGGAGGGTTGCCGGAGTCGCGTGGATCCAGTTTACTTCTGTTCAACGGAGGCTGTCGGTGAAACCCATGGCTTCGGCTTCCTAAATTAAAACAAACAAAATATAGAAATGTAAACAAGTCTTAATCTTATTAAGTATACCAAATGAGAGGGCTTACTGTTGGTGCGATGTTGACTGGTTCATAAACGGTAAATTAAGAGTATTATTATTAGAACAAAACCTTTGGAAATGAACACATTCGCTATTTAGGATATTATTGATGGATGTAATCATTTATGAACCGCGAGTTATTGAAAAAGTAATCAACGCTCAATGCTGCAGCGGGTAGAATATTCAAAACACCCATCGGACTTGTTATGACCGAGCCCCAGCATCATGGCTACAGCATTAGCTATGCTTTCGGTTTGGACTGTGGCAATGAAATTAAGCCTGCTAAAGTTTTCCGATAAGTCCAGGGCAGCGATTTTCAATGACAGCTACACGTGTTATCCAGCTATCTCACAGACCCATCACAGTTTTGCTGACTAGTTCAGTGGTCAGTCATTTAACAGGCCCTGCGGCAACACGAGCGACGTTAGCGTACGAGAGGCTAACTGTAGTTGTTCATTGATTCATTATCGTTAGCAAACACGCTAATAGGCAACATACCGTCCGAGGCTGAGTCTTGCTCCCTGTCATTTAACCCATTCTCAAAGCTAACGTTACCCAAAAAGAATCTCCAGCCAAACCCGTATTACTATCCCACAGACTACGTAACTAGGAAAAACACAGGTGCTGCCATAACAAGCAACCCGCTAGCTATAGTTAGCTTATAGCATGTTAGCAAGCTAAGATTACTACAGCTCGCTGGACTCACCGCCTTCTCTCGCCGGTTAACATCAAGCCCGGTCTTCGCAGACTACTTTGTATCCTTTCGACTTTTCGTTTTGAAGTTGCCTGTAAACTACCGCTGCAGATACGAACAATAAACCCCCCCTTTCTGTGGCACTCATAAGGTGCATATACTCAGAGTTCATCCGTGAAACAAGGCATCGCATCATTGGCAACTGCAGCCCTCATCGGAATCGTTATATCCTCCTCCCAGCCGAGCTGTTTGGTTTTAAAAGCATCATCAACCGCATACAGCTCTGACGTCAAAGCAGTGTTTGATCTACATACTGGTTGACGTTGCTGATCAGAAAATGTTGCATACCACACTACAGGTATAAATAATAATAATAAAACCAAAGGGAATCGACATTTTGCCTTCTTAAAATAACACACACAGAAATGCTTTTTGAGCATGTAATACAAGGGCGTGCAATATGTTTTTCCACATACATTATGCACATATACGGAGTACATGTGCATATGTGCATTAGTAACCTAACTGATTGATTTGTTTTTTCATAGTTGAATATTCAAGTATAGACTTTGCACTCGTCCTGTATTTTCAGATAAACCGTATGCAGCGACATCTAGTGTCCGAGACAGTAAAACATATTTTATGTGTTTTATTTTGCATGCCATGTCTTGTTTCTTCATCTGACACAAGTTCACGTTTGTTGGAGAGGGACATATAAGAAAATATAGATGTTGAACGGCAACGGCTTAATAAAGTGTTTTTACCTAATCTAGTTCAATTTTAAAACATATTCGTTTAAACATATTTACAACATGCCTAACATTTTAATGAAAATATATCATGAGCCTTAGATACAACAAACGAAGAGGTTAGAATTGATGACTGTTAACTGTCCTTGCTACAACTTATTTTGTCGTATGTAGTTGTTTTTTTTTACATCAAGGTGGCAATGTTGCCTCACTTTAAAATACGCTGCTTGATACTCCCGCACAGTCGAAGGCTTTTTAATTTAGCCATAGGATCTGTTTAAGCCTACACTCAATTTTCTCTGTTATTACCAACAACCAGTGTTTTTTCCTCAAGTAAAATACCGAAACAACTGCTGTGTTGTTAACGTGGATGTAGGTTGTTTAGAGAAAGAAACTGAAAAGTGCCATCGCGAGATTTTGGAGCGATATCTCAAATCGTCTGTAGGTGGAGACTGAAAAGAACAAGTGGAGTCGGGTATCAAGGCAGCTGCGTTGTGTCTGTCCTTTGACAGCTAGGCTAGCTTGTACTGTAAACCATACAAAAAACTGCAGCCCACCAGTGCAAAATCTAATGAATGAATAAGTTGTTGTAAGCAAGATTACGTGCATCCGTGGCTGTTGCCATCTTTCTCAAAACTCCGTTCAATTGTATCCATCGTTGTACAGGTTTAGATCGTCTCTGCAATATCTTGAAGAACTGATGCTGCTTAGCTGAGCTAACCATTCATTTGGTCTGAAAGACAATAGCAACACTTTCATTGATCTACCAGGTAAGAGTAATTTATTACTTTCATTCATGTGTTTGTCACCAAAAATATACTACTGTTTCAATGGGATCTCAACTTTTATTTTACAGTGTTTTACCTAGCTGTTAAAATATATATAGGAAAATAAGCTGTAAGCTGCCCCAGCTGTATTATCCATGAATTAATTTAAGTTGAAGCCTTTTGGGTGGACAAAATGCCCTAAACACTGTTGTCTTTGAAATTGTTTTGTTAAACTGTAACTGTAACTGTAAATTAACAATGATTGGAATTCACATTCTATTTTGTAATTCAATTTAACAAATATAGTGTTATCCAGCCAGTTGTCACATTCCTAAGAATTTGGAAAGGCTACATCAAAATAGAAAACCTGTACTTTAAAATATTGAAAATCTTGAAGATATCACAAGATTTCCATAGACGTAATCCACAATAAATAGTTCACAAGTGAATGAACAGTTCATTCACTTGGAGTCAAAAATACATTGCTTAAAGTTTGCAGGAGACAAAACACTGTATGCCAGTGTTACCATACCATTTCACACCAGAAAGCATGTCTTTGGTGGAATGATTAAAAAAATAAAATAATAGTTAACCCTGTAGTTAGTGTTTCCTGGGGATGTGTTTTCCCTTAGTGACACTCTTGGAAGACCCCAGCCTAATAGTGATGGGGCGCAGCAAGTTAGGAATAAAAAATGGTCAGTATTTTCAGTCGGCATTTAATCAACAATGTAGATAAAAACAAGTACATGGGCTTAAGAAACAGAGGCCAGCGTAGAAGAAATAGAAAGTGCTACTATATACGTATCTTATTATTATTATCATGTTGTGCCTGTTCTGCCTTTGGCGAGCAATGCCAGGGATCTCCAAGATGATGCCATAGATAGAGGGAAAGAAACTGGGAAAATAGAGAAGTGACAGTCAACAGTGAACTCCCAGCTGATGGAAAAAAGAGAGGGGGTGAGAGTGAAAGACAAGGCCAGAGTGGTGAGGTATAAGGAATGACGAACAGCACTTGGCTGCTACTGCTGCATCCACCCCCCACCCCCCGTTTCAGCTTTCCAGGATTCTCATTAAAATGCATTAAACTCACCAGGCTGCCCCCTTACCGCCTTCCCCCATCATTGGGGTGTTTATCATCACCAGAGCAAACAGATATGCTAACCGGTAACACTGTGGAGGAAATCGGCAGTGTAAGGCAACAATAAAAGTGGTAGCACCGTGACAGGTGGTTAGAAACTGGGACCAGTTCAGTGTTAAGCTTTTATGAGGGCAGAGCAATGTCCTAGAACCTGTTCAATATTTAAGACCATGAGGAATAAAGTGCTAATGATACGGTGTGGTGATAAGTCAAAGCATCTTAAAGGGACATTGATCTCTTGTTAAATCCTTGTAATGTATAACAAAATATAACAGATCGATTTTGCATAGTGTAATTTCAGAATACACGTATAGAGACGGCTATCAGCTTTGCAGAAATGTAAGAATACGTGTTTGTGAAACGATGGAAGTAAATGGAGAATGGCAAATTAACCATTTTGGAAGTAGGACAATTTGTATGTGAATATTGCTAATTTAGACCATATGAGCCATATAAATCTGTTTTTAATGATGTAAAGTACAATGTCTCTCTATACTAGCTAACAGTAGGTAGATTTTTTTATTTAGTGGACTAGGGTTTTGACCTTGTTCTGGCCTTGGTCTGATCCGATCAAAGCCTCTGTTCACCGTGGCTTGAGATGGATGCATGAATGCAATGTTGTTAGTTCATATGGTATGACAAATACAGAATGTCAAAAGAGGTTAATGCTCTTATGTCACCAGTGTGATAGGTTTTACTTTGGAATAGAAAGTAAATAACTTGCTAAGGAAGGACAATATACATTTAGATGGGCTGCCTAAAGTTTAAATGGAAGGAAAAGCCACCTACAGTAGGGGCTATTTTCAAAATGCGTGTTATCTCACTCTCTGAAAAGGTTGCAGTGATTGTCTATTGTGTGCCAAGGCGGTGTGCGTAGTGGGCAAAGCTCAGATGGGAATTTTTTTAAATAGATTTATTGAAGACTAACACAATAATTTGATAATTACTGCATACTATTGCATCACTATATGATACAATGGTGTTGACTACCCACACCCTTATGATATATATTGATAAATGTGTATGCCTGAAATATTGATGCAATACTGCGGGCTATAAATTTCTTAATTACCTGGTCATGTAACTGTGATCCTGCAGTGCCTATTACATATAAATATGAATAAGAACTGGATCCTGCATTGCGGTCTACTAGGCCGCTCTTAGGCTGTTCAAAAACGGCAGTTGTCTCAGTGTTGCTTTTTTTGAATTTAAGGGAGACAAGAGAACTGTTATCACTGTAAAAAGCCACACAAGTTAATGATTTATGAAGGGAGAATCACTATGCGATGTGTTCTTAGGTAAAGAGATTTCTTGACCGTTCAGTTTAAAATATGTTTAATTTTTCTTAATGCTCACAGTCATGGATCATCAGTTATTCTTTTTAGGGGAAATGCAGCGCTTAATCGTGATTGTTTCATAACTCCTAATAATCGGTGTAATGAAGAGTATGGGCTCCATCGGTCTGGAACTGGCTTTGGTGGCAGAGATATTGGTGTATGGTTCTGGATAGGAAAGAAGTTTGGAGCCGGGAGCAAATGGGAGACAAAAGAAAATGAAGGTTGAATCACTTACCATACAGGCTTAGAAATATAAATGTAAAATGATACTCTGGTTAACATAGCCCTAAAGACCTAGTGTGCCTAGCTCACTTTATTATACACTGCTCACGGGTCTCGATGAACGAAAGATATTGTATAATTCGTTGAACAAAATGACGTGTCAATGGAAACCACAATAACCAACCGATTGAGGGCTGGATTCAAACTCACACCGAAAATCAGAGTAAACTATTGAAAATACAGGCTGTTCCAACTTGTGTGAATTTCATCACGGCAACTCATGATGTGACTAAGTAGTGTGTATGACCCCCACGTGCCTGTATGCCTTTCTACGGCCCTGTCCAGCTCTCATGTAACGGCTCCTGGTATCTCCTCCATGCTCTTGAGACTGTACTGGGAGACACAGCAAACCTTCTTGCGACAGCAGTGACGGCACATAAGGATGTGCCATCCTAGAGGAGCTGGACTGTCTGTGCAACCTGAATGGGCTGCAGGTATCCACTCATGTTACCAGTAGTGACAAATACACTAGCAAAACGCAAAAACTATAGAAGAATCAGTCAAGAAGGACAAAGAGAGAGCAATTGTCTGTGGCCACCACCTGCAAAACCATTCCCTTTTTAGGGGTTGTCTTGCTGTGCACCTGTTGTCACTTTAATTTGCACCAAAACAGGTGACATTGATTCACAATCAGTTATGCTTCCTAACTGGACAGATTGATATCCCTGAAGTTTAATTGACTTGGTGTTATACTGTGAGGATTACAATTTTTTTGAGCAGTGTATGATTATTTTGGAAATTTGTATATACCAATATATTGGTTTGCTTCTTCACACTGTTGAATATACAAAATTTATACTACTACAGTATATCATACCATTAGCCCTATGATTTAATTGTCTGTCATTACAGCAAATAATCGTTAGATTACAAATCTTTATTTTCTACTTGTTGAAATTCATCTTAGGCTTCACAGACATACAGTACACTTAAATACTTCCTCTGCCATGGGTTAGAATACATGAGATGAAGACGATAAATATGTGGGCCTGTAATAATATACAGTTGGGGTGACAGTGCTAAAATAATAACAAAAAAGGAATACATATCTTAAACAGATGGCATAAATACATCAGCATCAGTTAAGCCTCATTCAAACTTTATGCTTAGAATACAAGTGTATTTAACAGTCTCATAAGAACGTGCAATCTCCAGGTCTAGTGTTGTGTAGTCTATATGTTAGCTGTGACAACACTAAGCTTTCCCCACTACAACTGCCCATGCAGCAGCTATGACATTTTGGAGCTCTTGGTTTCTTGGCAGAGGCGAACAGCAGCGGGTCATGAATCCCTGTGGGACCCTGTGTTCAGTGAGAGGGATTAACCACCACCTCTGGCGCTGTGTAGCTGCACTGTCCTTGTCCTTGTAGACTGAAGGAGAAAGCAGAATGTCTGTTATTGGTTTTCTTTTTCTTCACTTAATTGTATTCATTGGTGCAAATTTATTCTTGGATGATGATATTTTGCATTTGAAAATGACTTAGAAAATACGTTTTGGCTTTTTTTGTCTTAAAGGCATTCACTTTTTCTTTTGAATATTCTCAGTCATACATTTCAATATAAAATAGCATTGAGACCAAAAATGCTATCCTTACTGTTTTGCTCTTGCCAGTTATGTAGATTCGTATCTTAAAATGTTCTGCTTCAAATATCTTGTACCATTGGCTGAAGCTCTGGAGATGGTGGATCAAGTTTATGCCCTTTCTACAGCTATGGCTATGGACAATTGTCTTCCATCACCAACAAACCAATTTACGCCTACATAAAGAATAGATCCCCTATAAATTATAATGTATAGTCATTAACTACCCCTCTGTGTTAGTAACTGTGTATACAACACAGAGAAATATTTATAGTGGGCTTATCTTAGTTTAAACTGATCTCCATTCAAAATAGGCTAATACAGTAAGGTAAACAGTTAGGTTAGGAAGTGTTTTAAAAGACATTTCCACCATAAATCGATGCAGATAAAGCGAAAATGTATAATAATTCAGCATTAAAAATTCACCAGAATGCAAGAAAAGGAAGTATTTGATGCTAAAAATTTCCTGGGGGAGGGCCCCCAAACTGCCCGCTTGTTGTGGGGGGGGGGGGGCGGCCCGCCCCCCCCCCCCCCCCCCCCCCCCCCCCCCCCCCCCCACCAACGACCCAGACCCCCCCCCACCCACCCCCCCGGC
>JAOEHI010052824.1:0-27366 GCA_025447815.1 Percopsis transmontana | reverse complement strand
TTTGTTTTTTTTTTTTTTTTTTTATATAAATCTATGCCCCATGTTTTTTTGTTTTGTTGTCTGTTCCCCCCCCCCCCCCCCACACACACACACACACACACACACACACACACACATCTTCATACAAAACTTACGCCCATGGCTACTCACGTAAGGGTGAGTAGGGTTATGCAGTGTTGGAATTTATTATCGTGTTATTTCCTCTTTTATGTGTCATTCATCTAACATTATTATCATTGATATGCCTCGGGTATTCTGACGAGTCCTAGACATACTAAAATGCACTACTGGTTGGTAGGGTTGGGTACTGAACTCTGTACTTTTAAGGGTACCGTCCGAATTACGTCGGTACTACCAAGTACCAAGCCAAATTTCGGAACTTGCAAAATGCAAGTTTGGACAGAGAGAGTAAAGTATTGAATAAAAGTCTCTTTATTCACCAAGGTAAACAACAGCTTCTCCTAAAGGTGGAAGCTTTCAAGCATGCTTGGATAAATCACTGGATCATATAAATTAGATTATTAGTACTGCAAGAAATTGTATTGGCCTGTAAGATGTTTGGTGTTAAGCCTGAGATGTGCTGCAACATTGCTTTGATTTACTTTGTGTAGGAAAAATGGGTTTATGATTGATTTTCTCTTGAACTTGCTCTTTTCTTTTTTGTCTTCTATTCTTTCACATTATCTCTCTATATCTATTATTGCCTCCACCTCCTCAACCATCTTTTTTTCTCCTTCCACTCCTCACCTTTCAAACCCTTTATTCCCGTCTGCTTTTTTTTACCATCTTGGGTTCTCCTCTACCACCAGCACTGTCCTCCCTTTCTTCTGCTACAGTGGTTGGGGTCTGGCGGATGTTGCGCCACCTATCCCTGAGGTCGAGGGTAGGTTGGAGGCAGAAGGTGGAGCCTCAGCAGCAGTGATGCGAGCTTCAGTGATGGGATGCCGGATGAGCGTGGGTGCTCTTCTTAACGGGCTGCTGGTCTCTGTGCTTGCAGCGCTGCTCTGGAAATACTCCACGCTGAGTGAGCATGCCGCCTTGCTGGAGGAGGAGCTCCACCTGACACGCCAATCACAGGAGCTTTCCCAGGCCCAAATTGACTATCATGCTGCCCTGCTGGCCCTCCAAGAGCATGGCACTCGCATGGTCTGCACCGGCAAGATGCACACCGACCGTATCTGCCGCTTTGACTATCTCTGCTACTGCTCAGAGGCGGAGGAGTTTATTTTCTTCCACTCCAATTCCTCTGTTATGTTACCTAATCTGGGGCCCAGGCGCTTCCAGCCTGCTCTGCTGGACTTGTCTTCAGTGGAGGACCACAACACGCAGTACTTTAACTTTTTAGAGCTTCCTGCGGCTGCTCTAAAGTTTATGCCCAAGCCTGTGTTTGTACCGGATGTGGCACTGATTCTAAACCGATTCAACCCAGACAACCTGATGCATGTGTTCCATGATGACCTCCTCCCTGCTTTTTATACCATGAAACAATATTTAGATTTAGAAGATGAGGCCCGCTTGGTCTTCATGGAGGGATGGGGCGAGGGCCCATACTTTGACCTCTACCGACTTCTCAGTAGTAAACAGCCACTGCTCAAAGAGCAACTTCGGAACTTTGGTAAGCTCATGTGCTTTACCAAATCCTATGTTGGCTTGTCGAAGATGACCATCTGGTACCAGTACGGGTTTGTCCAGCCACAGGGACCCAAAGCAAACATCCTGTTGTCAGGTAATGAGATAAGGCAGTTTGCTAAGACTATGATGGAGAAGATGAATATCACCAGGGTGGAAGCCGCGGGAAAGGATGGAGGGAGTGCAGAAGAGGATATAGAGAAGAGGGATGAATACATTGTAGTGTTCAGTCGGTCAACAACAAGACTGATTCTGAATGAAGCGGAGCTGATTATGGCACTTGCACAAGAGTTCCAGATGAGAGTGGTCACTATCTCCCTGGAGGAACAGCCTTTTGCCAGTATCGTGCAGGTGATCAGTGGAGCTAACATGTTGGTAAGCATGCATGGAGCTCAGCTTGTCGCCTCACTGTTCTTGCCCAGAGGAGCCGCCGTGGTGGAGCTGTTCCCTTATGCTGTGAACCCAGAGCAGTACACTCCATATAGAACGCTGGCCTCCCTACCAGGCATGGACCTTCAGTATGTTTCATGGAGGAACACTATGGAGGAGAACACTGTCACCCACCCAGACAGACCTTGGGACCAAGGAGGAATTGCCCACTTGGAAAAGGAAGAACAAGAGCGAATACTGGCCAGTAAGGATGTCCCCAGGCATTTGTGCTGCCGCAACCCAGAGTGGCTTTTCCGAATCTATCAGGACACTTTGGTAGACATCCCTTCAATCCTGGAGGTCCTGAAAGAGGGCCTGAAGACGAGGCCTAGCTTAAAGAAAACCAGGCCGGCCAGCACAGTTCATCCTGGACGCGTCAGGGAAGCCCAGTGTCAGACGTCCGTCCAAGCCGCCAATGAGGCTAAACTCACAGTCTCCTGGCAGATCCCATGGAATCTCAAATACCTGAAGGTAAGAGAAGTGAAGTACGAGGTGTGGATCCAGGAGCAGGGAGAGAACACCTACATGCCTTATATCCTCCCCCAGCATAACTACACCTTCTCAGAGAACATCAAGCCTTTCACCACCTATCTGGTCTGGGTCCGATGTATCTTCAACAAGAACCTTCTGGGTCCATTTGCAGATGTTCTTATGTGTAGGACCTAGTAGAAACCACTTCTCAATTTGCTTGTTCTAGACAGTCATATATTGGAACATATTGGAACCAAAATGAATTACAGTTTGTTTGATTAGGGTTGGTTTACTTAAGCCAAATGTTCAAATGGATATTACATGCACATTAATGTCCCCATGACCGGAACAGAAGATTCATACAGTGGTACTACACTGAATAAGACTTGAAATACAGGGACAAAAAAAGGCAATTTCCTATCATGGATGCATAAATGAAATATTTAAGGCATATACTTACTGAAGAAAAATGCTAAATGCTGTATCTCTATGGAAGACAATAGGATTTACATAGTTCTTTGTGCAAAATAATGTCATGACTTATTTTTAGCAGTAGTAAACACACTGATGTTTTTAGTTTGTTTGCTGTGTGATGCTTGTGTGGCTTTGTTTACCTATGGATTGAATAAGTCCTTTTTTTTTTTTTTTTTTTTACTGCCAAGAATTACCCAGCGTATCACTGAAGCTCAAAAAAATGTTTTAGAAGGAAAATCAACGTTGTCCACAAATAGGAAAAAGAACCGAAGTTCTATATTATTTACAAATGATGGTGTTTAAAACCTAAAGTATGTTGGTAAATAAGAATTTCTGTAACATGTTGTTATAAAAGGTATTGTTAACTCATGCCAGTAGGATAGCGGCCCTATGTATTCTGAATACTAGTGTATGCCCACGATGTTTGACTTTTTTTCATTATTTTTAGTAATATTAGCCTCAGGCATATAAACTGTGCTAAACAGAGCTAAGGAATAGCATTTTGCACTCTTGCCCTCTTAAAAGCCTGGTAAATTAAACTCTTGCTCATCAGCGTGAGAGACACTTATTTAATGTAATATGAGGAAATATCAAGCCCAATTGTGTCTCCTTTGCTAGTAAACTGGTGCTTGTTGTTAGCTAGACTGTACACAATTTTAGAACTGTTTTTAGAAATTTAGAATTATTGGCTGTAGAAAGTGAGTAAAGAAATGGATCCTGCCTGGACTGGCACACACTGAAAATGATACACTGCCATCAACGTGAGTTGACGATATGCCATTGTTATAACTGATGTCAATTTTTTATTAACATTATCCTTAGCCAATTATTTTAACGTCAAAATGACCCTTTTGTTGTTTGTCCACTGGCCAATGTGATGATCCTATATATTGTAGGCTAAATGACGGTATAACAACTCAAATTTCATTTTAGTAGTGAAAACATATTTCCTTTATGCATTCTTGATTTCATTTGATTTGCTGTATATCAGTTCTCAGAAGCAGTTTTATTGTCATTGTATTGGAGTACAGTATTTATTTGAACCATTCAGTGTGTGTGTGGTATTTTTAGATATGTAGGGGAGACCAGGGATAGTTGTAACACGTCTAAGTTCTCCAATCAGCTAATTCATATGCATATGCTCTGTTTAGTCCTTATTCCACATGTGAGAAAGCAGCACTTTGTGGCAGACACTGCACATTTTAGAAAGAAAGAAAAAAAACGACAAAAGGTGAGAAAGTATTTTTTTTCACTTCATTTATTTTTGTGACAGCATTGCCTGCTTTGTAGTTAAACTTAAATCGCGTGTATTGTGTGTCTATGTACTGTAGATATATTTCATGCAAGTTGTTAGTGCTAATGTTATAGCTGTTAGCTGTAAGGTAAGCATGGTAACAATATTCTGGGTTAGTTGTAACAACAATGAAAATACAACCCACCCCAAGCAAAAATATATTTGCACATTTTGTTCAGTTTTATTTTTATGCTCAAATGTTAGACCTGTAGGTTACACTCCAGGAATGCCATGTCTGTCACCACTGTGACTGACAGTTCAAGACAGACAAGCACAGACAGACAGACACACACACACACACTCATTTTGAGTAGGTGCACATTTGCACATTTTGTTAAATTTCATTATGTTCAAATGTTTGTCACTACTATGACAAACTAATAACTAGTAACTAATATACTTGGCTCACACACATACACACCAATTATGTTAAAAAGTTGACCAAGACATTTTCAATATCAAGTTTTTGTCATAATCCTTATTTCATGATGTTACATTTCACCCCAGTGAATATAATGTTACATTTCACCCCAGGGTATGTTACAAATAACCCGGACTATGGGGTGAATTGTAACATTTCCCTCCTTGTGTTTGAGAGTAAACCATGCTTTTTCTGTTTGTGTTGCAGAGATAACAGCTACACCGTTTAATAGCAGACACATGTAACTAGTTTGTATCACATTTGGAACGCACTGGCTTAAAAGAGCTCCCAAGATACACACAGAAATGTCAGAAATGTTACAACCATCCCCAGTCTCCCTACATGTTTGTATTGTTTGTTAGATTTGTGTGGTCCTGCATCTCTTCAAATAGGACATTACATTATATTCAAGTGTCAGATGAGAGCGTGAGATGTTTTCTACATGAACATATAGGGGCTTCATTTGCAGTAATTGTGACTGAATAAAAAGTTTTGTTTTGTAATATTTTGCATTGTTTACATGGCATATATTGTTATTGAATGTTGAAAATACATTTTCTATAGCTCAGTCAGACCTTTAAATACTTTTAAATATATCCTTTACCTCAGAATTATGAGTGGTTTGAGTGGTAGGGAATACCCTTGGGAATTTCTTTGGTGGTGCAAGTCATTAAAAAAAAAAAAGAATTGTTTCTCATTATAAAATAATTTTAGTACACTTTTTCTTTTCTTTTTTTAGAAACTGCACAAGTGGGATGTGCATTTGGCTAGCTAAAAGCATCCTTGAGATAGGAGAAATCTCAGAGGCTTTGACCTAAATGTAATATTCTGAGTAATATAGTGCAATGTGGTCAGTCTGAACAAACAAAAAGGATTTAGAAATTGGGCCCTTTTTTATGTGTATGCTTACACTAAAAAATACATTGTTTTTCTTCTGTTTGACTCAATTCCTTTGATATCTTTAAAATATTAGCCCTTCTAAAAATGTAAAACAGATGCTAGCAGTGTTTTACTATCACCTTGAAACACTGAAAATAGGGTCCGTATGAATGAGACTAGTGACTCATAAGGTGATTGCTATTCAGAAAACATACAGTGCCAGTGAAATAGAGCTTGCAGAGACAATTGGAAGTTTGGTACGGTCACAGCTGTAATTTAGCCTTCCACTTCTATTCCTCTTGTCCCCGTTAGATCCCACTGTGCTTTCTCTACCCAGGGCTATTTTCTGCCAGGTTAACCGCAGAGATGAAATCAAGCAGGACAGGCACATGTGGACAATGCCGAGGTAAGTGTCGGTGGCCTTCACTCAAGTGGGACGGCGTTAGAGAGAGATGTTATGCATTGTGTGTGTTTGTGTGTCTGTCTTAATAAAGAACAGGGAATAACCAGACGTGTACAGTGGATATGAAGAAATGGCCCTTTCCCTGGGGAGGATTTAAGTGGCTCCCATATCGTGCTCTTTGACTAACATTAAACACAGGCAGTATTGTAAGGATTTGCTGTCCTAGTAGCAGGCACACGGCTGGAAATGAAAGGGATGAGTGGGCCAGCATTTTATTCATATGGGGCTCAGCTGGCACTTCTGATGGATGTTCTTTTAGTGAGTCCTGAGGAGAAAAAACAAGTTTTAAACAGAGGCCAATGAGCAATTCTGGTTGGCAGTTAAACAGACAAAATCGACATAATTCAAAAGCCATGTTTTATAGCCAACCTATCATGTAAGCTGATTGGGTTTTGTTTTTTAATACCTGAAGCAGACCCCTCTTAGTGCTTTGGGCCCTGGCTGTGCTCTTTCACTATTTGGATTGACTTGAAATAGTCTGATAATACCTCGCCTGAAAGCCTATGCATTTTCTCTGTCTAGCCGACTACCGTTTTATTGTCTTGTCTCGATTGCATTTATGCCTGCCTTTCTGCCTCATTGACAAAATGACAAGTGATATGAAGAGAATGGGCCAAAGCCATGCCCTGCTGCTTGAATGCTGCTCTAGTGTTTTAACTCCTGATGCAAAAACAAGAATATATTTCCTAGTTCACATTTAAACTTCTCTAGTTTATAGAATTAACCTGATTTCACTATCAGTCTCTATGTTTTGAGAGGCAGCTATATGTGACAAAGGAAAATTAGACCATTGCCTTAGTCACTTGTATTACAATATACACGATGAGCCACAACATTATGACAACTCACAGATGAAGTGTATAGCATTTATAATGTCGTAGCAACGGCACATGTCTGTTCTCGTATAGTCAACGCGTTGGATGCAGGAGAAATGGGCAGGCATAAAGACCTGAGAAACTTTGACAAGGGCCAAATGGTCACGGCCAGACGACTGGGTCGGAGCGTCTCCCAAACGGCAAAGCTTGTGGAGTGCTCCCAGTCAGCATTGGTGAGTACCTACCCACAGTGGTCCGAGAATGGACAAACCACGAACCGGGCAACAGGGTGTCACTGGGTAGTAATGGGGCTCATGGGAAATGTAGTCTTTCCTCAAGGAAACGCTACCATTTAGGGTTAGTTAAAATACTTGTGTGGGTGTAGTTTAGCGCTATCTGTACAGGAGGGAGTGCGGGGAGTTGTGTGGTTCACAGGACTCTGGTATTGGAAACTGGTAGGGGGAATGAATTACCTGTTTCCCTAGGAAAAGGAGTGCGGGAGCAGACCAGCAGGGGGCGAGACAACGACACAGGAGGTGCCACTCCGAACCCTTCCGGCAAGAACTGCCAAACTCTGATTAAGTGTGCTGATACACAGTGAAATTAACGTACCGGAAACGGTCTACCCGCAAGGAACTCTGTGTGTGTGCATGATTCCTTGCCACACTTGTCATACTAGACTTTACACACTATGCCTTTAAAGACTGGTATTCAGAGACTGTGCCTCTATGTACAGTATGTCCTCCAAAAGAGAGCAGGCACTTGCTAATGGTGTCTAGCTGTTGGGAGAAAGAACTCCACTGTGTGAGCAGAGGTGTAAGGTTAATCTGTTGGTGTTTGAAGTCAGGCTTGTACCTCATTGACTCACTCCATATCCCCCCTCACTTTCTCACCTCTTTTGTATCTCTCTCTCTCGTTCTGTCACTCTGTCTCTCTATTTTATTAATCTCTCGAAGACACAGAATTACACGCACGTGCACGCACAGACACATACAGAGAGAGCATACATATCAGGGCTTTGAACTCAGTTTCTCTCTTGCTGTCTTTTCTTCAGTGCTCTTTGATCTGTGTTAAAAGGTTGGGGGGATTTGCCACTGCAGGGAGTGTGTTAAGTTCACACAGGGAAGTTCTTGTTCGTGCCACAGAGTTATATCAAAACTTCAGACCTTAATGGCATAGAGCCTTTGGTTTATAAATTACATTGTAATCAAACTATTACTGTTATTATATACTGTTACAATATCCTAGCGTAACAAAATACAGCTAACTGTCTCCCCTATAATGATAACCAGCTTGAATACCAAAGGGAATACGAGGGGTCAAAGTAAACCAAGTCCAGAATGTCCCCCTGCTCGACGTCTCATCTACATTGACATCATTGTGTCCTAAAGGGACACTAGTGTTACAAAAACGTTTTAGTATGAAACTCAGAGAGGCGGTGCCCCTCCTGCACATTAGTGATGCCTGGCCCCTCCTCCCCACAGCCACATGCACTTTCATGCATAATATTGTTCAAACAAACAGTGAGCTGGGGGCAGGTGTTTGGGGTTCCAGGGGCATTATAATACAAATGAGGATTGTTCGATAGGTACTGTAAGTGCAGAAAGAACAGGTTTACTATCTGAAAGACCAATAGTGCCGTTAACGAAATATTGAGCTTTGTGTTCCTATTTTTTTATTTTTATTTGTAGAGGTAGATATCATCCAGTATTTACAATGAGATATTAATACAATTCACAATACAGTTTGTTTGAAATTGCCAGTACCTACCCAGTCTTTAAATTACACATAGGAGAGTTCTTCAAACAATATAGCACCCCAAAACCTCTAATGTAAGAATCAGTTTCAGCAAGCTAATGAGAATACGCAGACCGCTTCGAACAACGATGCGGTTATATAGGTGAACATTATGAATTAGGTTTGGATGAGCACTGGAAACGTTGGTGCCAACAGATGGAAATGGTTTCTAATTAGTTTCATTTTAACAGTACTTTCATTTTAGCACAAACACCACAGAGAGATGGGAATTGCAGAACATTAACACACACCATCTTGCTCATTAGTGGCATGGCAACATAGCCTTCTTCGTGTGTGTGTGTGTGTGTGTGTGTGTGTGTGTGTGTGTGTGTGTGTGTGAGTTAATTAATCTCCATGTGTGATATGTTCATTGTGGTTCTGGAAATATACCTAAACGTGCTGTGCTGCAATTCTCTTCTGCTGTGTAGTTTTGTTTTTCCCTTATCCTATGTTTTGCTGTCTTCTGCGGAACAGAAATCTTTTTTGGCAGGCTTTCATCCTACATTGAGAGAATTGTATTTTCCCTTTCTGTAGGCCCTGTTGTCATCCAGATAGTCTGTGTAACAGACACAGTTAATGCAGGCAGGGTAAGAAGGATAACATTTTTCCGTTTCATTCAATTAGTACATTTATTTCCCCTCTTTTCTCCATTACCATCTGGGCCAGGGGAGCCAGTTTTTAACACCATACACAAACATGCATGCATACACACACAGAATTGAGACCACCCACTCCACTAATAGATGGAGCGGAAAGGTTTCCATGAAGCCCCTTAAAACAATCCAGAGGTCCGACAAAAAAAGAGAGTTAGGAAAATATTTGTGCAGGGTGGCCTATCAACATTATTTATACAGTACATGGCCTCTGGTAGTCGAAATGTATTTATGTGGAAATTATGATTATCAATTGTAAAACAATTTTAATTTACTGAATAATTAATAGGCCAAATAGCTGTTTAAACGGTGTAAATATTTAGAGGAATACAGTATTTACAAAAGCTACAGCATACATTACAGTAGGTCAACTGTCAGGACTGCATGAATATTTCATGAAAGCAACTCTGGATTCATTTGACCTGCTTTGTTTTTATATTGTGAATGTTTTATTTTCTGCGCAGTAATGGTTGTCATTTTGTTTGTTTATTCACTGAATTTTAGAACGAAATAACCTCATAGCTAAATTATTTTGTGAATACTGAGTTACTTGATTAAACAGTGTTTGAAACAATGCTATGCCAGCTTGCCTATAAGTCAACAGTATCCAAAAGTCTCAAGCAAACATAATCAGTATTAAAATTATACAAAAAGAGATGCTAATACACAAATGATAATCAGTTGGCAGTAAATAGACAAAAAAAATGTAATTTTAATTTACCAAAAAATTCATAGCTTTTAAAGTACAGTTCCAGTATTTCAGTATCAGTCTCCATGTTTTTTAATAGAAACAGCAACAATAATGTTAATATGCATTGTGGGGGATAGATCTTGCTTAGGGCAGGTGGCACTCATCAAACTGGTAATCCTAACTGTAAACTGAATATTTTAGCTTGTCAACATCAATGAAGTCGAATAGCAAACACATCCCTACTTGTGCATTATACAGTAAAGTGAATACACCCCTGCTTGGCAGTGCATTAAGAAGCCAAGGGAAAACAGTGTAGTCACCGCCTGACCAGCTGCCACTTGGAACAAAGCATCAATGCAGGAGAACATCAACAGTGCCAAACTGGTTGGCGGGTACACAAGGAACAATCGCTTGGGTTATTGCACCAAAGGATGCCAGCAAGAGCTACTTACTGTCACTCAGAAGCCTAGCCTTGATTTACTAGGAAGTAGTGGCCATAGACTGTTTATTTCCCCATCCAATTATCGAGCCAGCAAAGTACTGTAAAATTCACAGCACAGTGTATTAACAGTGGAATGAATAGGTCCACACGTAAGGGCGAGGGGAGATGTTGCAGATTTTCACAAGACTGGAGTAAATGAGATAATGCCAAATATCTAGAGCAAGTCGCTACAATTGTCTAGCACTAGCGTACTGTAAGTGGCACGCAGTGTCTGACCTGCTGCCTGGCATGTGGCTAATATGTCAGTGGGGTTAATGTGTTGGCAGCTGTCAGATTGGTCACCTGTAAAGAACAGACACAGCGCCGCGGAGAGCAAGCAGCAGCTTCTCTACATGAGTCCTCACACAAGTGTCATGTCAATAAAACACATGGTGTGTAACAGGAGTGCTCAGGATGAAATCAGCATGCTGTTTTCTGGCTAGATATTGTCTAGGCCAGTTTTCTGGAGCTAAATGAATGGATATGGAATGGATTTTAAGTAACGGTATGATATTGCAACTACAGACCATGTATGGCATCTCTCAGCCCATATTAATAGGTAGGCGGTATTCTGAGGTTTTGAAAACGGGGTTTCAAATAGAACAACATAGCAGCACCTAAATGTCACATGGGCAAAAGATTTTGGGTTTGGAAGGTCTACTTTTGGACACCCTGACAGGAAACAGGCTATGTCTACATGTCTAGCGTGACAGCTGCCAGCGTCCAAACTGCGTTTGTCTGGTTGCAAACTACAGTAGTTAATACTTTCCACAGCGAGAACCCCTGACGAGTGTGTGTTACACACCACTGTGTATAAATGTTCATTGGTGGTGTCTTATTTTTTTTAACTATTGCCAACTCTCTGGTGTAAAAGTGCTATACTGATAAAAGTGTTCACCAGTGTTTAACAAAATGTAAAACATAATAGATCACATTATCTATCTATCTATCTAGAGTGATATAGATGGTAAATGGAATGATACAAAGAGGGGCTGAATACCATGAATCTCTTTAATATCTGTTGAAACTAGCAAGGCCTTCCCAGGCGGGGCGTGGGTTGTACGGTGCTGTAGGGATAGGAAGAAGAACAGAGGAGAGATGTGAGAGCGTAAAGGGCAAGTGGTGAGGAGAGGACAGCGTGCAGGAAGGAACAGAACGCTAGAGGCTCCGAGCGCTAGCCTGTCTCTGCTCTTCCTCCGCTTCGCGCTGCAGCGACGTTTTCTGCAACAGTCTTTATCAGCGGCTTGCTATTGTGAGCTGAAGGAAATGACTAGACAGCGTGAATATGCTTTATAGCAGTAATCACCAGAGCATGATTGGAGACAGTAATCAGGGAAAGGGGATTACTATGAAAAAAATATCCAATGAGAAACGTGGCTGCGACTGGAGAAATATTCAATTCAGGATTAGTTTTTCAATATATATATATATTTATTTATTTATAGACTGTATATACTGTGTGTGTGTGTGTGTGTGTGTATCTTGACATATCTTTAAGCCTGTTAAAGGGCTGGTTTCCCTTGGAACATAAAAGCATTGGGGACTCAGTATTGTAGATCACAGATCCTGTCTTCAGAATTCTCCTCCTTTTTATAAGGAAAATGTTATTGTGAACTTGATTAAGTTGTGATTGTAATAAGCCTGACTTGAATTTTGTCTGTGTTTTATCTGTCTTCTATCTAAGGGTTTTCACTAGACAGCAGTTATATTTTACATTATTATAAAGGCCAAATGGTTGAAAGTCTCACTGACATTGCCAAGGCAGTGGATTACCCTCCTGCTTGTATTTTAGGTAATTCATTTTCTATGTGTCATGCTGTAATAATGCACCATGGCACTCAATCATAAATCATTAAAGATTTACAGCTGAGTTGTTAAATGCATGTGTCTCTCGTCTTCCACACTGACTCATACTGTACACGTAAATGCATGTGAAACAAAATGCATGTGTATACGTGCAAACGCGCACACAAACACACACAAGCGCACACACCCACACATTTATAGATGTAAGCTATTAGTGATTGAAGTACAGTAGTAGCATCAGTAGTAGTAGCAGAAACTACTGTACATGTGAATGTGTTAGGAAGTAGGGATAAAGAAAGAATCACACATTTAAAACATTTCTCATTATTGCCATTTATTTAGTGATGAAAGAGTTCACCCAAGAATATTCCAGTAATCCAAGAGACACTATGTAGGCTACTGATTCAAACAAAGACTGACAATACAGACTGAAATAATGTCATCTTTGCTTTTTACATCCACATTTTCCAAAGAATTGTTTCTGTCATCTTGGCTTTGTAAATGTATTCATATTTGTAAAAAACAGAAATGGCCTTGCTTCCCTTGTGATTTCTCTCTATTTTCTCTTTTCATCTTTTTTCTCTCTTTTGTTTTGAAAGACATGATGCATTTCAACACTGTGACACGTTAGAAAAACATAAGGAAAAGCATATGAAATAAATCTATATTTGGATCATTTTCATTCCAAGGATCCAGTCCAGGAGCTATTTATCAAGAAGCCATATTTAATCCCTCGATTAAAATGTCTAAAAGCTTATCTCATATAAACAGGCACAGAATTTAATCACTCAATCTTCTGCTGGATTGAAAGGGGAAAAAACAGACTTTCTTTAAACCCATTTGGTTTTACTGGGGAAAGGGGAAATATTTACACCCGTACTATTCACACATCATTACAGTGAACACAAAGCACCAATTACTGTAAGTGGTGTGTAATATGTACATTAGAAGGGCAGTTCATCTTATTTAGACTAGACAACATGTGTTCATCTAGTTCTGCACTGCAGAATCATATATGATACAACAATCTATCATAGTCTGTCTGACTACAATTTTCAATATTTAGACTAAAATGAAGAGCATTTTTACCATCTCTGTTGAATAGAAGCATTTTATTTTTTCACTGTACAATCCCTAAATTCTTCTGCTGAGGCACAACCATCAACTTAAAGGGTGCGTTTGATTTCTATCTAGTCCAGTCCACAGAGTCACAGATCCCTGTTGAGCTGGAGCTTCTTGTCCCTGATGTGCTGCAGGAGAATCTTTCCTCTCTGCTCCACAGTGTGTATCAGAGGTCTCAGACCGCTGACACCTCCCTGGCTTTCCCAGAATTCCCTGTCCGTGTACAGGGAGTGCAGCAGAAGACCCTCCAGACAACCCGACTGGAGTATAGACACTGCTTTCTCTGGAAACCTGGAATAAAATGATTATATCATTAGCACATACTGTACGACATGTACTGTATTAGCTAATGATCTAATGTCATAATACACTACACCGAACTAGGATGTACCATGAACGGAACTAGTTAAAAACTGGAGGGGAGTTGGGTTGTGGATGGGACAACACAATCACTGTGGCTTATAATATATTTTCTGTCGTTTATAATTTTTACGTTTTGGAGGAATTTGTATGTCTTTGAAACCAAAACAAAAGGCATACGTGTTAAATGTATGGTAAGTTTTGTAGCAAGTGTAAGTGTATAAAAATGTTTAACCTGGCAAGGCCAGCAGCATATTAAGACTGGCAATGAACCACAAGCCTTGCTTTTACCATGCAATGTTCTGCTTCTCCAGCTTAAGTTTTAAACCAAAAATAAGAAAAATCCTATATTCCTCCTACAGAAGCAATTCCTAAACTCATGGCTGTGTCCTAACTCAGACCTATCTTATCTTATACCCATTAGTACATGGTCCGGGAAATTTAAAGCGTCATCATATGGTTTGAGTAGCCTCATCTTCATTGCCATACAGACCTAACAAGAGTGCTACTGACATTAAGATAAGATAGGATTTCAGACTTAGGAAGTTTCTTTAATGAGGCCTCTGATCTGTACATTGTACTCACTCATCTATGCCCTCAACCAGTCTGAAGTTGAGGTTTTCAGCAGGTTGGTGCGGTCTGCCAGCGTTGTCTATGAACACCAGTCTGGAAGGGTCAGTCTTTCTCACCTCCAGAGGGGGCACACATAGGTAGATATTAGTATATAAAATAAGAATAAAGAGACAACACACATATAGTGTCAGGAATCAAAAGTTGGTTTGAAGGTTTGCATTTGTAATTACTTTTATTTTCTCCTTTTTTTGTTCCAAATCACGGCTGTGTCCGACCTTTGATTCAGTCAGACGTGACTTTTAAATCGCATCTGAAAGCAATTTTACTGAAGGCGCTTTTACAAGTTTATCTATCAAATGTTTTGACATATAAAAAACACACCAAATACTATGTAGGGACTGCTATTACCAGGATGTGGACCAGCACAAGTTCATTGGTGTAGCGGCATTTGACATGCAGAAGGTTCTCCACGCACGCGTCAGTTTGATCTGGTCTGAAGCCACAGCAGTACCTGTCTAATCTGTCATTCACCTAGAGAAAGGACAAATAATAGATGTTCACACACATTTTAGGTGAAATGGTGACATCAGAAAAACATTTAATTGTATGTATTTTTGAATTGCAGAAGCATTTAGTTATTTGTAGTGACATTTAATATTGTCTGTATTTATAAAACTAGGGGGGCAGGATAGTCTAGTGGTCTAGGTGTTGGACTCCCACCCAGAAGTTAGTGGGTTCAAGCCCCAGAGTTAGCCTACCTGTAAGCATCCTTGAGCAAGATGCCTAACCCCTATATGCTCCATGTAGTAGCATCATGTAATTGTAAGTTGCTTTGGATAAAAGCGTCTGCTAAATGTTGTAATTGTAATAAAACTATGTTATAGGTCTATATAGTTTTAGTAGCAGTAACGGAGTAATCATTGTTTTATTACAGTATGCAAAATCAATATGTTTTCATTGTTTGGCAGGATACACAAGTACATACAAGTAAGTAAGTATAGTCCATTAAGTGAAAGAGGATCTTGCTAATTCACATCCAGCCTTTACAGCCACACTCTATTTTACTAATGGCCTTGTCTTTAAATAGTATTGTCTTTAGAGCTCAGTAAGATCAATAATTTGCCATTATTGGATAATATATAATTCATGTTATGGTGGTGAATAACCAATGGAGAAAATACAGCAACTCTAACGATCTACTGTACTGTAGATAATCAAACCATAAGGATTTGTTCTCCGTAAAAAAAGTTAATGAACAACTACTTCTCAGTTTGACAGATGTGTCATTTACCCCCTGATGTTAAACTCAGAACAAACACATCCCTATGTGTGCTCGTGTGTGTGTATGTATGTCTTCTATCCGTGTGGAGTTCACACAAGCCACAAACCTTTAGGATTGTGTGAAAGTGTGTGCATGAACACATGAGTGCACTTGGCATCCATGCACACGGGTTTGTGTGACACAGTCTAGAGAGAATGATTTCTTGTGCATGTGTGATCTGTGCCACTTCCAGGAGCAAAGCAGCACCAAACATATTACCTGTCACCTCTGTGGGACTGAGGAGACTTTCACATTGCGTTCACACTAGAACACAGGGATTCACACAGGTGTGCCTGTGAAATTCATCTACCAAACTTAATTATTTCTCTGTAGCACAATATAATACAGAGTTCAAGAATCTTATCTGAGATATTGTAGTCCTAAATGTCGGATTTTCTAATTGAAGTTGCATTCAGACCAGATTCCAGAAACTGTAGAAATTCTAGAAACTAGAAAACTTTATAAAAAAAACTACAGCATTAGAAGGAAATTCAGAAAGTACAGCAGCAAGTTAAACAGCAGTAATAATTTCAAACCTGCGATGTAATAAGTGTATAATCTATCTACAGTTCCCCCTCACACTGCAGATTTGCAAGTCTGTTTTTTTCACATTAGTTTTTTTAATCCGTCATTTGATAAAATCAGAAACCTTGCACACTCATTAATCTGTTAAAATACTTATAATCATCTCTCCGTGTCAAAATACCGACCGACCAGTTTCCTCTCGGGAAAAACGTTTCTGCCGGTCTAGACTTTAGCCGTTGATTCTGAAATTGGCAGTTCGCAGAGACAGAGAGCGCGTTGCTGTTAAAAGGGAATGAGAGGAGATGATTTGATTGGCCGTAATTATAGACAGCCCTCACCACTCCTACTGATAAACCCTTTTACAACTGCGCCGCCATCGCGCACTATTACCGCCACTGCCACATCTTCCAAAATTAGCAAAAAAGTATTGGCCACACCTTAAATTGACTTGCGCCTTTCTTGCGCCTTGACCAAGAATCTAGGGCCCTATATGTTCATTCCCATCCAAAGCCAGCAGTGATTGGATGTATCTTTCCCTCTCGTTCACCTGGCCCCTTATTTATATTCATGATTTGTGTTGTAATATGATATATGATATTATGAACATATTATGATATTATTTGTTCCTTATGGAAGATGGGGATAAACTTCGGGTGCATTACCTTACATTAGTTGTATTGTAAGTTTGCATTCGGTTGCTAGTTGGATTTTTGCTACATTTGAACATAAGAACAACATAACATAACATACAGATAAGTAGCCAACTACTAGGCCTACTAGTGTAAACTAACATGACGCTGTGCGTTGGTTTTCCTCCTGTCCTCCCCAATTCTTTATATCACCAGCCGCCACTGATGTGATAATAAGCGTGGTGCACACTCTCCACTGTAAGGTCGCCCCAAGGCAGGTGAAACAGTCAGACAACATATAAAAAGGTGAAACACACATTTGTATTCTAAACACTTTCTACGCTAAACACACACAGCCTACAGTTCCCCCTGTTCTATCCTGTGTGTGTGTGTGCTTGTGTGCACGTGCGTGCCTGCGTGCATGCGCGTGTCCTTCACACTGCTCACCTTGCATCTCCCGCTGCTGGGTTCCCTGGTACCAGGGCCCAGGGAGGTGTTAAAGGAGCAGGTAGGAACAAGTGTTCACAGGCCCACTCATGGGCTCTCAGCAGATCAATAGCAGGCTATTAGAGCTTGGCCCTATTACAGGGATTGACTTCTGGCAGCGGTGGGGAGGGAGCCAGCTCATGGATTATTCATACTGACCCCCCCCCCACCTCCCCCCAACCCCACCCCACCTCACACACACACACACACTGACTGTAGATGGGTGTTAGATACACATTCCATTTGGCTGTGTGAACAGAACAAACCGTGACAAATTTGTGTAAGGAGCATGTAAAAATAAGCATGGGACTGTACCGAGCTACGGCAGGTGAAACAGTCAATAGACGTCATATACTGTAGGGCGGTGAAACCCACGTTTGTGTGCACACAGAAACAAGGCGAGGGGCAAATGCGGATACTGTGTGGTTCTGCTCTAAACACAAACATTGACAATAATGCAAACTATCTTGTCATGTGTGTGCACACACGCATACTGACACACGTGGACGCACACACATGCACACACACAAGTGTATGTTTTCAGTAGAACGGTTAGAATAGAGAAAACAGCAGTCAGGGGTAGTGGTGCTGAAAGCCTTTGCAGAATTCCGACTGCCAGGATAACATGGGGTCCACTTATGGGTTTTACAGAGATTTTTGTTGTTGCCAGCTCTCCGCCCGTCGCTATGGCAACCATCACTTAGACTCCACACCTCCTTCCATCCATTTTTATCTGGCGATCTATCTGTCATGCTCAAGTCACAAAGCTATCTTGGACATCTAAACACATAAACACACACATGGACAAAGGTACAGAGCGTCAACAGTAGCGTCATGGCATCCATAACCACAGATAATACACATAATACACACACACACACACACACACACACCTACATCTACTCACAGGCTCTAGTGCATCTCATTAAATGTAGTCATTAGGCTGAAATAAGCCAGTAGCTTTGCCCTGCCATAACCCCTGCGCCTACAGATTCATCAGCGCTGATATCGAATTACGCCTACGGCTCAACATCAGGGAGAAACCGCACGTCTTCTCCACCAAGGTCTTTTTAACAAGAGCCAGAACTGTATCCGTTGCATTTATCTTCCTTTTTGCGAGCTTCTCCCTAACCTAAACGTTACCGTTTTGCGAGAGACTTTGGTCTCAGACTAAATACCTTCTGGTCGTTTGGGTGAAATGACTGCTACAATACCTGCAGATGTATGAGGGGTGATGGGAAATCTTGCTAAAAAGGTCAGGTCACAGGATAGGCTTGCTAGGGGAGTATACATTTAGTGAACCTTTCATTTATGAGAATGTACTTAATGTTGTGGGCATGGGCACACCTGGGTTTGAATGCAAAATGTGCATGCGTGTGTGTGTGTGTGTGTGTGTGTGTGTGTGTGTGTGTGTGTGTGTGTGTGTGTGACGACCAGACAAGTGAGTCATTATCTCCACACAGTCCTCCATGACACTGAGTGAATCATTTCCATGCTCTCTCTTTCTCCTTCCTCGTCTAATTCACTTAGCAATTGAAAGCACGGGTTTATGCAACTGTGTCCTCTTGGCACTATACGTCTATGGTCAAGGTGAACACAGCATGTGTGCACGTCCACGAAACATAAACCAGAGAGATGGAAATAAACCAACACTTTGGACAAGTGTATCATTAATCAAACAAAGAGAACATTAACAATTATTAAAGCATTTTCTTTCTTGTCTTTCTTCCACAGTCACTACAGATGTTTGTTATTGTAGCACTGCATTATGCTAACTGGCTGCCGTTGTTCTGTTGCTCTGACCTTCAATCTGCAGGGTTCTGTCCCATCATCACTGGATAGCTGCGAGGTGGGAGACTTGTACAATGGACACCAGTATAAAAGTGTCTGAATGTGTAGAGAATTTAAATAAGTCCACACAGTTCCCCCTTTCATGGAGGAATTTAGCATGTGTGTTCCTGCTGGCCTGAGATCAAATCGCACTACAGCTCTCTCTTGTATATTTGCTCTGTTTCCCGCTCTACTTTCCAACTGAAAAAATAATGACAATGCAACCGGTTTGTGGTAGCGCACAGACCTATGAAAACACATTTTCTCCATTATTCACTGTCTCCAGTCTCACCTAAGTTGCCAAAAAACTCTAGTTATTCTGAATTCCTGATCTTAGGGAGAACAAAACTTTTAAATATCAAAGATAACCTGTATTTCTCAGTGTCTTACCTGTAGTAGGAAGTCAAAAAGAGCCAGTCTGCCCCACTCTGAGTGGTGAACCCCCACACAAGGCACTGAGTTCAGGGCTTCTTCCTTCCCACAATGCTTTTGAAGCAGCTCCTGGTACAAGATCCAGTGCAGTGGTACCGAGTTCTGGTCATTGTCGGTATCAGACAGGTGCTGAATATTCGGATCCCACCACACGACAGGTCTGGGCATCCCGTTGGTGTACTTATAAGGTAATATTTCACTGTGAAAGGTCCTTAACACGGCGGGCAAGCTTCTGTTGAGTCCCAAGACCCTATCCAGGTGGAAAGCAAACACCTCGAACCAGTCGTTAGGTCGTTTGACCAGGGAACAGCTTCCCTGATGACAACGCTCATAGTGGCTCTCAGAAACTCTGACCCCAGGCCCATGTTGATTCTTCTGAGGTCCCAAGGATTTCTGATGTAGAGTGGAGAGTATATAGTAGAGTATATAGTACATTCTCATTTACATGTACATGTACAGTTTTAAAATGTATATAACATAACCTATATTGTTATAAATACCAAAACAATGTTTTCACTGAGTACACCCATAGTTACTGTAATGACAACTTAAATGATGGTAAATTGACCCAAAAATACTTTTTAAACCTTAGAGCTGAGCATTCCAGTTTACTTATCCTAACTTGATTTTGAACTTTCGGGTCCCTTCAGACAACAGAACTGGAAATTTTTGAATTTTATGATAAGGGCCCTTTACATCGAGAACACAACCAATGACCAGTAATTTGCTGGTTCAATCCTCAATACAATCGGGGTTTAACAGTGTGAGGTTGAATTACCATGAACCCTTAATGCAATAGGCACACCAGATTCCACTATATTAATAATGGTAAATAAAGGCTTATTTATTCATAAATGTTAGATACATTTCTCTACCTTTGGACTGTGTTTTTTGTCAGAAGGCATATTTAAGGCCACTTGGAGAACCTGTCCATGGGCAGGCACCCGGGCCTTGCTGACCACGTAACCCCCAGCGAGAAGCTCCATCTTCTGAGTGTCATCTTCACTGAGCCAGGGGAGATGTTGGACATCTGGATTCATCCTGATTTTCCTCTGGTCACTGTCTGGGAAATCCTGCTTTCTAAATATCGGACACCAGCCACTGTCATCTTTCTTTACTGATGCCTTGGGTTTGGATGGAGCGTGTTTTGCTGCAGGTCTTTGTTTTTCTAAGGGTTTGGTTTGTTTCACTGGCTTTGAGCTTCTACGGTTATTTACGTTACTGTTTGTCTGTCTACCTGCCCGTCTGTCTGCATATTTCATGCCTTCTTTTAGGGTACGGGATTGGCTCTTTGCAACATGATTGCTTGTCTTTTCAGGGAGCTGAGCCACCGCGCTTTGCTTGCTTAGCCTAATTCTATGCTTTGGCCCTGCACTGTTGCCTGTAAACCGTGGGAGATCGGGGTGGTGGTTATTGGTGGAGCTCCGGCTGGCATCGGGCTTCCCTTTCCTTTTTGAAGCGATGCCTTTGTGTTTATTACTGCGTAAGTCTGTGTGACTTCTCTCTTTGATGTTTGAGTGGAAGCCTGCGGCGTTCCTCCCAGCTTTAGGTAGCGCTGCAGCTATCATTAAACGCTCTGGCGGCTCTCCTCCACGGCTGCTCCTCCAGGCGCCGCTGTGGAGGTTAGGAAGGAGCGGAGGGTGGAGTGGGCGCTGCGGAGCGGCGCTTACTGGAGGCTCCTTGACCTCTGCCCCGACGCTGGCTCTCACGCTATCGGCGGAGCTCAGGGCTCGCCAAGGCTGCCGGTTGGCGGCGGGCGGCGGGAAGGGAAATTGCAGAGCTGCGATCATCGTCACGGAGATTGTGACAAAGAGTGGAATGACTGGAAGCAGGAGGATCAGCCATCTTTGACCACAGCAGACTTTTGGCCTCACTCTCCATGCCTGCGGGGGGGGAGAAAGAGAGCGAGAGAGAGAGGGAGAGGGAGTTAGAGGGAGAACCAACACAGCCTTGATTATAATGGAGAGGAGCCATAAATTGCAAAGATAGATTTAAACAGTAAGCTGAATGGAACGTTACAATTCCTGGAAGCGCTCACCAAATGTTCGCCTGAGATCTCTCAGCTATAGGCAAACAAATACAGAGGCTTCACACTGTAGACAAAGGGAGCATAGACAAGCACACAGAAAGCAGCTCAAATTGAGCTTTAGCGATGATGATGATGATTATGATGATGATGTTCTTATGTGATTCCACAATGCATGACTTTAAATAGCATTGTTACCTAAAAAGGAAACTATGCAGGGAGAGCAACTTAAGAAGAAAAAAAAACGAAAGAAAAATGTGGTACTGTACTGTTTATGCTGCACAAAACTAAAAATGCAATAGGGGGAATATAAAGCATTGTGTCAGCCGCCTCTGTGCTTTTAGTAGCTTACAGCAGAACTGGACGCATCCGACTAAGACCAATATGATTGTGGCACACTCATATTTCAGCGCTGCTTTATACACGCGAGGAGAGGCATGGGAAAGCCACGTCTGCTATGTTCATAAATGGCTCGGAGAGAAATGACTTTGCAATAATCATAGCACAGCATTAGTATTGCATTTACATTGATACTGAATGACTTTTCATATGTCATTTCTCCCTGAGTTAGACCTGTATACATCTTATGATACCTACAATCACAGTAAAGCCTTTTAGGTCAGCAATACAGTATAAATGTATTTTTTTCCCCACTGGCAGACAACAATGGCCTTGGTAAGGCTCAGACCACATGATGCTGGAACTATAAAAAGAAACGACCACAAACCCAAACTGTTTTGGTGAAGCGGATGGCAGCTCCTGCAGTTCTCTGCTGTTTTGCACATATAATTAGATAAGAAATAAACCGGGCATCACAAATTGAATTATGGCCCTTGCATTCACTGTTTATCCATTTTCCAGAGTGCATATCTAAACAATTCAACAGTAAAAACTCTGCATAGGTAGCAAAAGGGAGCTTTTTATTTCTCACCAGAGTGACCTAGATAGCTGCTTCGCTGCCCGTGGCTGCTCTCTCACCCCCAGCTCCTCCCTCGCTCTCCCTATCCTTTCTACCGTCCTCTCCCTCCGTCCCCCTTCTCCTTTACTTACTGTACTGTAGGGGGGATACTGAGCGAAGGAATGTGTCAGACTCCTGAGATGTCTTCTCCATCTCTTAGCCATTTACGGCATTCCCAGACATTCAACCTGTGAAAGGATTCCATTATTCTTCCCTGGGCTGGAATGTTCTGAAGCAGGGACCTTGGCCTGGCAGTTTAAGGTGCCCAGGGAGACCCCTGACAGCATGACCGATATGCCTATGGGGTAACAGAGACTTTGGTGTCAGACTCCTATACGGACTTAGCTGGTGTGCAGGGTTGTTTTTTTTATGTTGACACACTAGCTAAACTGCTGCTGCACCGCAACTTCATTCCCCTGGAGGAACTGTTTGGAAATTCAGCAGTGTTCGAAAGGAGAGGAGCCACGGTCACTCAGTACTGTAGAGGGATTTAATGAATAGTATTCCGTGCTTAGATGATTAAAGAGTCGTACATTCAAAGTTGTAAAAAGTAAATATAATGTAAAGTAATAACAGCTTTGTGCATAACTGCACCATAGGTAATTAGTGAAGCATTTCTACATTCAGCCCGGTAGGAATCTATGTTTTGTCCGAACTAGAACCATAACCAGAGACATGCTTATTTAGCAAGCACATTTAGCAAAATGCAAGGCATTTCAGTGGACATGGCAGTGTTAACACATAACCACCGGCAAAACATCCCTACAGAGAATCAATATTTTACTTAATTAAATGACTGGATTTGTTAAAAGTAGTAGCGCGTAATATTTGGCCACAAGGGGGTAGGTCTAAGTGAAGACGTGTCAGAGCAAATGTATACACACTGCGTGGGTTGTGTTCAGCGTGCCTTTGTTTGCGTGCTTTTTCTAATCAAACAGATCGTATTCGTTTTTTCTCAGGCGAAACAGATGAGAAGAATTCTGCTCAGGTAGTACCAATGTTGAAATCACATCACAAATCACAATCACAAATCGTATTTGTTCTATCACACTATGTCTTTTATATTAGTGTTGATTTCAAAGTAGTGTTCCTCAGCAGGAAACCTCTTTCTTCCTCTTGCGTACAGTAGCTTAGCAGCGTGAAGTGCAACCAGGGAAAAGGCTTCCCTACTTTAATCTGACAACTTGGTCTGTTTTACTTTTCTCAGTGGTTTTAGCTAAGCATCCCTAATTGGCGTCCAGGCATGTAGCGCCTAGCACAGTGGTGTAAAACTGTCAACATAAAGACCCTCTGTTAATACTCTGTCCCTTCAACGCTTCTCTAAAGCAAACACACACAGCTACACTGTAGGCCACGGCATAGGTCAACAGTCTCTCTCTCTCTCTCTCTCTCTCTCTCTCTCTCTCACACCCACACACACACACACAAAGCTAAAGCCAACGGTATACATCTTTTAGTCTGCCCTTGTAGGTGAACCAACGGGTGTTTGACTGCTGTGCGAATGCTGTATTTGGCTTTTTGCGCTGTAGTGGGTGATCCCTCCAAAAGCTCACTCAAGTGAAAGCGTACACCCTCCCAATGCACCCTCGCCTACAATTGGTCATGTGTGTTTTTTACTTGCAATTAAGCCTTGTTCTCGCCACAACATTTGTCTGTGAAGTGCCCTTTGGGCTGGTTTTTATAATCTTTGCCGTTGGCTTTGTGGTATTATTTTATTAAAGAGTATACAAAAAAGATCTTGTGTATGTCCTCCTTATAGGGATAGGGATTTGTGCATATGTAATGTTTAACGTTAAACTGGCAATTACATAACAATGCATCTCAGGCGATGTTGCGGAGTAACGCAAAAGTAATGTAACGAAATACTCTCTACAGGGAGTAAATAAGTAATGAATGCATTACTTATTAGACTTTTTAAAAACTAGTAATGTGTAACACATTACTTTTTTTGAGTAAAGACCCCAACACTGATCAGCACTGAAATTAAAAAGTAGTGAAAAACATTATAGACAAAGTTAAGAAGTTTTAGTTACGCATAAAAGTATGTGTTTCAGTGTGTTACTGTATCTCCTCCTCCTACCCTACCCTATCATTTCTGTCCTTTGTTTGGATTTTTTGTTTGGACAGTTCCACCATCTTTACCTGTCTTTACCAGTGTCAGAGTGAAAAATACTGGCATTTGCTTGTAGTGCCATAGTGGACACACATTGTATCACCCTGTCAGACGCTATACGTCTGAAGTATACATGTGGGGATAAAGCCGCAATCTTTGTTTTTAACTTCCATGTAGCACACAAGATCTTTTACCTTTACCTTTTACCTAAAAGGTTGTGAAAAAATGCATCTGAAAGGAAATGATGACTTAAGATAGAGATACACACACACACACGCACACACACACAAACACAAACACACACTACATTACACTATAAAATGAAAATGGCTCACATAAATAGACATCAAGACTAATGTGGTGTACCATGTTTGAATTAAAGACACCACGGCGGGCCAAACAAGAATATTTTGCGCTCATTATGTCTATAAGTTCTTCTCTCTACGTTTCCCTCTGACAGGTTATTAGTGTCTCTGTTCCTCCCTCTCTCTGTCTGGCTCCACTCTTCTTGCTCTGCTGTTCTGACAGCCAGAAACACACACACACACACACACACTCACAGGTCCCACACAAAGATGTCTGCTCCTAATAACCTCCCAGCCGGTTCCTACAGGCCAGGTGTCTGCCTATCTGCCTATCTGACAGCTCACAGCTCTTCTCTCTCTTTTCATTCCTCTATTGTAATTTCCCTGCTTCTTTTCCCTTTCCCAGCTGAGGGCTAAGGGGCAGGTATGCAGCACAGTCGAGACACGCAACCGGTGCTGCGGCCAGCTCGCCTCAGGGAGAGGAGGGTCGGAGGGCCTGCGGGGGTGGAAACCTTTCATGGGAGTTTGCTAAGTGTGGAAGGTAAGGGGATGGTTTGTGTTCTTTAGCCACTGTAGGCAGCGTGGAGTGGAGAAAAGCTGGGTCCCCATAGCATGCACACTTACTGGGCGTGGGCACGAGCGTGCACGCACATACACATCCACATCGTGTGTCCAATTGTGTGTACATTTCTGGTACGATTTCCGCTGAATGTATTACTTAAAGGAGGGAATTCATGGTGATTGTATAACGGTGTTGGCTGAGTTGAGAGCAGGCGCTAGCCGAAGGAAGCGCACAGACGTGGTGGAGCTGCAGATAGTGAGCTGGTGCTCGAACTTTATTTATTAACCTCCAAACTAAATACGGGTACAACAGGCAATAAACCCAAGGACACAGCGTAGAGTATGCGTCTCTCGCCGTCTGTCTAACTTATATAGTCATTCAGTCAATTTGCAGCAGGTGTGGGAATTAGCTGCACGTCGTGGGTGGAGGGCTGGGAGCGCCCCCGACCATGACAGATTGGAAGAAAAATGATAATTTTGCCCAGATGCGTTTTTACATTCCATATGAATATGACCTGCTGTAAAAATAGCAGTTTAAAAATCACCTTTAAGAACCTGTCTGTCTGTGACACAGCCGTCCAGGAAGCCATCTGATTTGATGACATTTTGGTCTTCAAGGATAAGCAGCATCTTGATGTTTCAAATTACTGATTTGTTAGTTTTTTTGCCTATAGATGGTTTAGTGAAAATAAGAAAGAAGATATTGCTTTTAAACAGGCCTATTGGATGTTATCAGTTGCATTAGAAGAAATACAAATGCTGAAACTACAGTATAGTGAAGTACAATACCTGGCCTGTATAATATCATGATATTAATTAAATGTAGTATATGTTCTTCTGGGTGTTTCTTTAAGTGTGTGATTAAGTCACACACATAAACATACAAACAAGCACACACAAACACACACACGCACATACACACAAAACCCATGCCCTGTTTAAGCTTAAAGTTTCAATCCAACTGGATCAAGAAGGATTTCCAGACTGAGAGAATAATCAGTTAACACAGACTAGTTTAATTCAATCTAGGAGACACTCACTCCCCCGAGAGACACGTCATGCATGTGTTAATTGGCTTCAACCGCCCACTGATAGGCATGCTCCAATGTGACAGTGTGTGTCCGTGTGTATCTGTGTGTGTAAGAGAGAGTGTGAGAGAGAGAGAGAGAGAGAGAGAGAGAGAGAGAGAGAGAGAAAGAATAAGAAGAAAGACATGTATTAAATGTGTGGGTTATGTCAATGCGTGTCTAAACATTAGACCCATTATGATGCTATAACAAATTTCAGCAATTATCTCTAATCCAAACACAATAGTCAGGTAAGGGGCAGGATAGTCTAGTGGTCTAGGTGTTGGACTCCAAGCCGTTTGAGCCCCAGAGTTGGCCTACCTGTAAGCATTCTTGAGCAAAATGCCTAACCCCTATCTGCTCTATGCAATAGCAGCATTACTGTATATCCTTTTTTACAATTTAATTATCTGCATATTTTACACAGCCATTAGCATGTACACTGTAGGTGTTGAAAAGAAATGTGTTAATTTAAATTTAACCCAGAAAATCAGATATCACAGTTGGAGCAGAGGAAGGAAGTCAACAGTAACACAGAGGTACTGATGTTCTGGCCTCGGGGTAAAAAGCCTGGGGCAGACTAACGCATCAGTGTGCTGTGGGGGGGATTATCTAACATGAAACAATATAATAAGGGCACACACACAATCAATAACACACATACACCATACTGTATATAAGCAAATGTTTAAAAAACCCAATACAAAGATATTGTAAGACACCTAAAAATATATCACTATATATATATATATATA